>SKCR01026725.1:0-62854 GCA_019454045.1 Zanthoxylum bungeanum
ACGAATTTGATGATCCTAACAATATTTTTGACGATCCTTCAAATGCAATTAAAAAACGTGTTATATCAATAAGGACAAAATGACTTAATTATTACAAAGACATACCATTACAATATTAATTTATCTTTTTATTTTTGTTTTGGATCCATGGTTTAAAAAAATTGGAAAATATTTTACAAAATTATTATGTTTTATCAGGTGAAATAATTGTGTTTGTTTCTTCAATTATTGACAATGTTAGGAGAACTTTACTTGATTTATATAATGATTATGTTAGTAGATATAATATTCAAATAGTTGATATTATACAATCCATGAATGCACCAACTGGACAATCTAAGTTTCCTGCTGGTAGAAGTTGGTTAATGCAATGAAGTAAAAAATCAAAGTCCACCAATACCACAACTACTAATTCAGAAATTTATGCATATCTAATGACAAAATTTGAGTTTTCCCAAAGTGTTTATGTAGATGAGAAATGTCTTATCCTTGATTGGTGGTAAAACATCAAGTATTGTTTCCAGTTCTTGCCGTGATTGCAAGTGAGGTATTAGTGACACCGGTCTCAACTGTATATGTACACCAGACATTTAGTATGAGCGATAATATTCTTGATGATAGAAAATCAATGTTGAAATCAGAGACGTTAGAAGATATAACGTGTCTTGACGATTGGTGTAGGGCGGAACATCGTGAACAATAAACTCACGAGAAACTTTTGAAGATTTGTGTGATAACACAAACACAACTGGAACCGAAGACTCAAGAACCATACCGTCTTCCTCAGTGACGATGAATAAAATATTATTGGGTAAATTATTAAAAATAAAATATAACAGAATTACGTGATCGCTTTGATTCATTTACGCCCCAAGATGATACATAGACTGTAGACATCTTATTTAAGTGCAATCTCTATTTTTCTTCAAAACAATAAATAAATTACCAATGTCTACTTTTAGACTTACTATTAATAAATCTTTAATTTTTTATTATTTTTATAATAATTTAAATTAATTAATTGATTATTTATAAATATAAAATATACTATGTGGAACAACACGATTTGGTAAATACCATTAAGGCTATAGTCAAAGGTTTCGGTTTGCCTTATAAAAATAGTGAATGATATTCATATTTTTAACATGTAATTATTGATTTCCTTAATATTATTGGCATATAATTTTTGACTATCTTAATGTTATTGGCATATAAATATTGATTAATTTTATATTATTTGTATGTAAATAATGACTATGTACATTTTGTTGGCATATTAATATTTGATTATGTTTATATTAACAGCATATTCTGTTTATTTTATTCTAGACATTAAAAAAAAGGTAAAAAAGTGTTAATGAAAACAATCAACGAATTCAATTATTATTATTGAAACAGTAACTTGCAAATAAAATACAAAACATAAACAGTAACTTACAAAGCAAGAAACAAAAACAATAAACACACTGACTAGATTGAGGTTAGCGTAATGCTACGTCTTATAGCAGAATTTCGCCCCTACTATTGTGCTTGTAGTTCGACGGACGTCTGCCACCAAGATTCAACAATCTGGAAGTCGAATTTCTGCACTGAAAATGACCCCTGGCGAATCTACTTGATATCTTTTTTTTTTATTTCGTTTTTCCAAAGATCAGATGTAATATGAACGCTTTCCATAAAAGTGCACTCTTCGAATGCATATTGTTCTATTTATATAGACAGTTAGAAACAGTTAGTGTTGATGTCTTTTCAGTTAGACTGAAGGGTTGTGTTCTTTTGATTTAAATTAAAATTTATATCCAAAATAAACAAAACCAAAAAAATATTTTTCAGGGAGGCTAATTAATCACAAGAGCTCAAGGCCCATATTTTGACTAATTAATATATATTAAATATATTAATTGTCATGCCAACCATACATCCAAGCCCAAGCTCAAGCCTTATCATTCTAATTTAATACAAGTGTGCAAAGTCTACTTATAAACTTTCCATATTCTCTTTACATTTCCCATGTGGGATTACTATCACTATTTGATATACAAACTCTTACAACAAGATGGTAAGTTCAAATATATTTTTATCCAATTATTTTTTTTTAAGATTCGAATTTCGATGATAAATTCTATTAAAATATTTGATACTCAACTCTACTACGTGGCTTATATTTATTTTTATAAATGAAGTTTGTAAATATTGTACTTTTTAGAAAATTAATTCAAACTAGTTGTGTATATATAAAATGAATTTACAATTAACGTCAACATTGGTTGCACAAAAAATATCCGAAAGAAAAAATTGCATTTCATTTTTTTCACACACTAGTACGGAACAATTTCTATCCATATTTTAATGCAAAAATAAATGCCGAAACTACTAACAATATATTATATATATTTATTTAATGGATATCAATGTCAGTTTCTATGATATATCTATTCCTACCCACATATGTGACAGTACAATAATCGTGGAGTCTCCTATGGAGTATGGAAAGTCTAAACCAGTATTTTTAAATTAATTATCTGAGGGCATGGCCATAAGTTTAATATTCGTATTTGATCTGTTCAAGTAAATATCTTATATGAGGGTCTTGTTTCAGTATGTTTATATCCGTGTCCCCAAGGGGTGTGGCTTGGTGGTGTAGGGTCAAGGATCTCACCTTGAGGTTCTGGGTTCGAATCCAGGGGGTGCACTTCTTGTAAGAGCCTGGGACAGCCGGTGGTTTTACTTGCGCCGCGGCCCAGAATGGGTGGTTTGGTGGTGGGGTTTCCATCGTTTCCAAAAAAAAAAAAAAAAAAAAAAATGTTTATATCCGTATTCAACGAGTAAATCTTTGGTGCAACAGTGGTATAAATGACGTGGTACCACAAACCAATTAAAAAATAACATATTTAATTTTCTTCATATTTTTTAGTTGTTTTTTGACTTTTTAACACGCGTGGCAAATGATGATTGGCTTGTTGCATGGATGACGTGGTACCACTGTTGCACCAAAGATTTTCTCGTATTCAACCCATATAATTAACTAACGAGTATAAAAAATTATTTCATTATCTATCCGTAATATACCAGATCCACACCGACGCATACCCACTGGGTTTTTGCCATCGGGGTATAAAAAGTGCAATTTAGTTGCTCATTCGTGAATGCAAAACTCAATTTTTACGTGTCAATAACGCCCAATAAATAACAAACACGTGTGAACAAATCCAGAGGAATTTGCTGCACTTGCGCTTATATTTAGCCCCCATTTGTGAAATATTTGACAACTTAGAGTTGAGTCACAGAGAGAGAGAGAGGAGAAGAAGAAGAAGGCAAAGGAGAGAGAAACAGCGCTTCTTCTCAGCAAGAAGTGCTTCTTGGGAAAGCGCTTTCTTTACAAGGTACCCTTTTCTTTAACATGCATGTCACTTATGACGCCTTTTTTTTTTTTTTTTTAACGTTTCTGAAAGTTGTAGTGCATGTTGAATTAGATCTACTATTTTTTTTTCTGACCTTTTATTTAGAGTAATGATACACTCAAACACACTTTTACTTAAAGTTTTACTAACTCTCTCACTGTAGCTATAATGATTTACTGTAGATCACTGTAGCTACAGTGAGAGAGTTGTAAAACTTTAAGTAAAAATGTGTGTGAGTGTATCATTTTTTTTTTATTTATTATAAGATTTTTTTTTTGGGGGTGCTTTCTGATACAATGTGTTTGGTTAAGTAAGGTGATTGTGTCTCCATTATTAACAAATGCTTTAGCTTTTGGCTTCTTCAGGAATGTCGAAAATCAAAATGTTTTTTCATTTTAAAAGTTTGAGTAATACTACACTTACAATTTCGGGTCGAAATATAAAACAATTTTTTTATTATTTATTTTTTTCCTTAAATGTCTTCGGTTTTTTGTTTTTTTAATTTTTATAAATATAGATAAATTTATAAGAGCTGGTTTAGATTTTCTTGTTGGAGTAATTAAGGAAATGATAGTGATGATGGTGTTTTTTTTTTTTTTTAATTATGTAGTAATTTACTATTAATTCTAAAATTTTATCATATTTATACTTTTGGTGGTGGAGTAGTAGTGGTATCATATTTATACTCTTGGGGCCATGCCTCCTGGCGTGAAAAGCCAGCGACTTACCCTGATCTGTGTTGGAAAACTTCTGAGGGCACGGGGCACAAGTCACGGGGATTAGTCGAGGTGCGCGTAAGCTGGCCCGGACACCCCGGTTATCCAAAAAGTAATTAAGGAAATGATAGTGATGATGGTGTTTTTTTTTTCAATTATGTAGTAATTTACTATTAATTCTAAAATTTTATCTTATTTATACTTTTGGTGCAGTAGTAGTGGTATCCATATATAGTTTGGTTTTGATTATTTTAATTAGTTTCTATATTTCCCCGGATTTTTGCAGTTCACAACTTTCACTATTTTTACGAGTATTGAAATTTGCTCAAAATAGTTAAAATAAATAAATAATAAGTAAAATTAAATGAATTATTTTTATCATTTTTTGGGGTAACGTTGGAAACCTCCACTTACAACATTTTTATCATATTCTTCTTGGCAATATCGTCAGTTTACTATTTTATTACATCTCGTTTATTTATCATATACTATCTTTGACTGTATTTGTTTATTCTATTTTCTTGGATGCGTATATATAAAAATCTCCTTTTCAAGTAATTTGAGTTTGAGATTCGAGAAAAAGGAATCTCTCTCTCTTTCTTAATATTTTATTCTTATGTGAATTTATCAATTTCTGTATGAAAATAAATTTATGAAGTATCTGGCCATTAACAAACTATTAATATAAGCTAATTCTAATGGTATCACAATGCCATTGCTGAATGCCACAGTTACTTTTCAGGTTTTTTCTTCACAGGAAAGCAACAATGGGAGCTGGAGGCCGTTCAGTCCAGCGTGAGGAGGAGGAAAGCCGTATCTGGCATGCACCACACTCAAAGCCTCCATTTACCCTTAGCCAAATCAAGAAAGTCATCCCACCTCACTGCTTCAAGCGCTCCCTCCTCCGATCATCTTCCTATGCCCTTTATGACCTCTCCTTATCCTTCCTCTTCTACTACATAGCCACCAATTACTTCCACCTCCTCCCTTCTCCATTTTCCTACCTTGCTTGGCCCATTTACTGGATTTTCCAAGGCTGTGTTCTTACCGGAGTCTGGGTCATTGCTCATGAGTGCGGTCACCATGCCTTTAGTGACTACCAATGGGTTGATGACACCGTTGGCCTAATCCTCCACTCTGCCCTTTTAGTCCCCTACTTCTCCTGGAAATACAGTCACCGCCGCCACCATTCCAACACCGGATCCCTTGAGCGTGATGAAGTGTTTGTTCCAAAAACCAAGTCTAATGTCCCATTTTACTCCAAATACTTCAACAACCCACCAGGCCGAGTTCTCACCCTAGCAGTCACACTCACTCTTGGCTGGCCCTTATACTTAGCCTTTAATGTTTCTGGCAGATCCTACGACCGTTTTGCTTGCCACTTTGATCCCAATGGCCCCATCTACTCAAATCGCGAGAGGCTCCAAATATACATTTCTGATGCCGGTATCTTCGCTGCAACTTATGTGCTCTACCGGGTTGCCATGGTAAAAGGATTGACTTGGCTTGTATGTGTGTACGGGGTACCGCTACTCATCGTAAATGGCTTTCTTGTGTTGCTCACATACTTGCAGCACACGCATCCTGCATTGCCGCATTACGACTCATCCGAATGGGACTGGCTGAGGGGGGCTCTGTCGACAGTCGACAGAGATTTCGGCGTATTGAACAAAGTGTTCCATAACATTACAGATACACATGTAGCTCACCATCTCTTCTCAACTGTTGTGAATAAACACACAATAATAGAGGATAATTTGAGAGAAAACTCTTCTTTTATATATCCACAAAAGAATTACAAAGCTTACAACACAAGCTTTACAAAAAACTCTCACCAATCACTCTCACTACACTTTCACACATTTAGGGATGATTTTACAAATGGTTTAGGGCTCCTTATATAGTGCTCAAACCGCGTGAACAGTGTCACGCGGTTTGAGCAAGCTGGCAATTGCCAACTTCACAAACACACACACACGTTTACAGCTTTAGGAAAGCTGTCTTTGGTTTACAGCTGTAGGAGCTGTTTTCTAACAAATCTCCCCTCGGTGAAGATTTCTCCAAAATCTGAGCCGACCATCAATCATCTAAATCCGGATCCTCCAAAGGATCCTCCCCTGGCTGCATCTGTATGACTGCCTACGTACCCTGAGTTGGGATCAAGCCAATCGTAGTTCTCTGAATCTCCCCACTCTGACTATGTGGAGAGTTTTGTCATCCCGGCTATGGCACGACAGATTTCAAGCTTCTCCTTCGGTAAAACCTTCGTGAACATATCGGCACCGTTGTCGTCGGTGTGAATTTTCCTGAGTTCTAACAACCTTGAGCTCAGGACGTCCCGTATCCAGTGATACCTCACATCGATATGTTTTGACCTCGAATGAAATGTGGAATTTTTACCGAGATAGATAGCACTCTGACTATCACAGTACAAAATGTACTTTTCCTGCTTGAAACCCAATTCCTGGACGAATGTCTTCATCCACAGCAATTCCTTGCAAGCTTCCGTCGCTGCAATGAATTCTGCCTCTGTTGTAGAAAGTGCAACACACCTCTGCAACCTCGACTGCCATGCCACAGCTCCTCCTGAGAGAGTAATCAGATACCCCGAAGTAGACTTTCGGGTATCCACATCTCCTGCCATATCTGAATCGGTGTGTAGCCCATCAACACTGGCTTGTCGCTGCTTCCAAAACATAACCTCATCTTGGAAGTGCCTCGAAGATACCGCATAATCCATTTGACGGCGTTCCAGTGTTCCCGTCCTGGGTTTGACATAAACCGGCTGACCAATCCAACTGCGTGTGCTAAGTCTGGCCTCGTGCACACCATGGCATACATAAGACTTCCCACTGCTGAGGTGTATGGAACCTGTTTCATTTCCTCTTTCTCTGTCTCAGTAGAGGGACTCTGTCTCGAACTCAATCTAAAGTGGGTAGCAAGAGGAGTGCTAACCGCTTTAGCCTTGTCCATCTGGAATCTCTGAAGTACCTTCTCGATGTACTCCTCCTGTGACAAGTATAACTTCCTGGCTTTCCGATCACGACCGATCCTGATGCCAAGAATCTGTTTAGCTGGCCCCAAGTCTTTCATCTCAAAAGACTTACTCAGTTGCTGCTTCAAGTTATCAATCCTCGATTGATTCCTGCCAACTATCAACATATCATCTACATATAACAGTAAGATGATAAAATCATCGTCAGAAAACTTCTGAACGAATACACAGTGATCTGAAGTAGTCTTCTTGTATCCCTGCTCCCCCATAACTGACTCAAACTTCATATACCACTGTCTCGGTGCCTGTTTCAAACCGTAGAGGCTTTTCCTGAGTCTGCACACAAAGTCCTCTTTCCCGCTGACTCTGAAGCCTTCTGGTTGCTCCATGTAAATTTCTTCTTCCAGATCCCGTGAAGAAATGCGGTTGACATCCATCTGCTCAACTTCCAGGTCGAGGCTTGCTGCTAAGCTGAGTACCACTCTGATGGATGACATCTTCACAACTGGAGAGAAGATTTCATCGAAGTCAATGCCTTTCCTCTGATTGAATCCCTTGACAACTAATCTGGCTTTGTACCGGGGTTGTGAAGTATGCTCCTGTTGCTTCACTCTGTACACCCATTTGTTCTTCAAAGCCCGTTTGCCTCTTGGCAATTTCACCAACTCAAAAGTGTGATTGTCATGCAAAGATTTCATCTCATATTGCATGGCCTCTTCCCACTTTTCACTGTTTCTGTTTCCACAGCCTCCTGGTAGCTCTCGGGTTCTCCCCCGTCAGTAAGCAGCACATACTCATATGCAGAGTATCTAGTTGAAGGTCGCTTGTCTCTGTCAGACCTTCTCTGTGGAACTGTTGGTGGAACTTCTGGTACTGGTGGTTGATCATGATCATCATCTCTGGGAGCTTCATCACCTGTACCCTCATGTCTGGGAACCTCATCTTCAACTCGAACTGGCACCGGTGTCTGAGGTTCTGGATTCACATTTCTGTATTGCTGGGGCATTGTCTTCATCTCCTTTCTGATATCTTCTATGGTCTGGTCTTCAACAAAGACAACATCTCGGCTTCTGACAATCTTCTTCTCCACAGGATCATAGAGTTTGTAGCCGAAATCATCCTGACCATAGCCAATAAAGACACACTGTCGCGTCTTCGCATCAAGCTTGGATCTCTCGTCCTTTGGGATGTGTACAAATGCTTTGCACCCAAAGACATGTAAGTGCTCGTACGACACTTCTTTACCTGTCCAAGCTTGGTTAGGAACATTACCTTTCAGTGCGACCGCTGGGGACATGTTCAAAACATGAACTGCTGTGATGAGTGCCTCCCCCAGAATGTCTTCGGCAGCTTGGCTTGTGACAGCAAGCTTCTGATCCTCTCGCACAAGGTTCTGTTCATCCTCTCAGCTAGGCCATTCAGCTGAGGTGTCTTCGGAGGTGTCGTTTGATGTCTGATTCCTTGCGTCTTGCAGTACTGATCAAACGGACCTCTGTATTCTCCACCGTTATCTGTTCTGATGCACTTCAGTTTCTTGCCGGTTTCTCTCTCCACCAAAGCATGAAACTCCTTGAACACTCCCAGCACTTGATCTTTTCTCTTCAAGGTGTATGCCCATATCCTCCTTGAATGATCATCAATGAATGTCACAAAATAGTGACCCTCCGAGTGTTCGTACCTGCATCGGACCACATACATCTGAATGTATGAGATCTAGTACCTCCGGTTTCCGTTGAGGCGGGGGCTCTGGAAGGATACTCTGTTCTGCTTTCCAGCCATGCAGTGTTCACACTTCCGTAAGTGTGAGTTCTTCAATTCCGGAAGAACATTCCGCCTGCGTAGTATCTCCATCCCTGTTTGGCTCATGTGACCGAGCTTTTTGTGCCATAACTCGGCTGCCTCATTGCTGTTGACTGTATTTATGCTACTATTTGAAAGCTTAGCATGCATTAAATACAGGGTTGAGTCTTTCTTACCTCGTGCCACGACCATTGACCCTTTAGTGAGCTTCCAGCATCCGTCACTAAAGGTGCTGCAGAAACCTTCATCATCCAGCTTGCCTGTTGAGATCAGGTTTAACCGGATATCTGGGATGTGCTTGACTCCCTTCAACACTAGCCTTGTCCCGTTCTCTGTTTCAAGGCAGATGTCTCCAATACCGACGGCTTTGGACTGTCCGTCATTCCCCATCCTTACAGCACCGTAGTCCCCTGGTGTGTAAGATGAAAAGAAGTCTCTGCGAGATGTGGCGTGTATGGAGGCGCCACTATCTATCACCCAACTGGTCTCGTGGCTGGCAAGATTCACAACAGCTTCTTCATACATTATGCAGAAGTCTTTGGAGGTTTTCTCGGTGGTAGTAGCAACTCTTTCTTGATTAGAGTCACCATCTCTTCTGGACTGCTCGTTCTTAAACTTGTAACAGTCCCTCTTCATATGGCCTTTCTTTTTACAGTGATAGCACTCAATATCTCTGGTTCTTGATTTCCCCCGGTTCTTGTCTGATTTACCTGGGCCTCGGCTTTTACTCCTCCCCCTTCTGGTGTTCTTTTCTGTCACTAGAGCTTCTGAGGTTGAGGCTGATGCTGACTCCTGCATTCTCGTCCTCTTTTCTTCCTCGAAGATCCTGGTCTTTGCCATCTCCATAGTGACTTTCCCATCTGCGGCTGAATTATCACCGTAGATCTGAACGTTTCCCAAGATTCTGGTAACGTATTAAGGAGTATTAAACCATTTACCTCATCTCCGAAGTCTATGCCCAATCCAGACAATTCCTTCATGGTTCCGAGGAAGTCATTGATATGATCTGCCACAGCTGTACCCTCCTGGTATTTCAAACCCATCATCTTCTTGATGTAGTACAGCTTGTTGGCCAGTCTTTGCTCGGAAAAGCTCCTCCAGCTTTCCCCATAAGGTACGTGCGTTTGCATCTTCACTGACATGGTTGACGATACTATCGTCGATCCACTGACGAATAGTACTGCATGTTTTCTGGTGAAGATTAGCCCACTTTCCATCGGTCATTCCTTCTGGTTTCTCCTCTAGAAATACCGGTCCATCATAGTCCTTCACATACAGAAGGTCTTTCATCCTTCCTCTCCATGTGAAATAGTTTGTACTGGTTAACAAAATCATTTTTCCGTTGCTCCCCTCCATCATAAAAATTCTAAACAGAATTTCAAAAAACGGACCTCACCGTTGCGTCCGGAATGGTCGATAATGGTGGAAATGACACTTCGTTTGTCAAAATCCGACACAGGGACCAAATAGCAAATTCCAGAAATTACAGGGGTCAAAGTGCAATTTCCGAAAGTTCAGGGGCCAAAGTGCAATTACGGAAAAGTTCAGGGACTAAATTGCAATTTACAAAAAGTTCAGGGACTAAATTGTAAATATCTGAAATTATAGGGGCTAAACTGTAATTTTCAGAAATTTCAGGGACCTATCTGAAATTTACCAGGCACCGCTGACGTGGCAGCTGACTGGGCTGCTGACTGTGCGCTGACGTGGCGCTGACTGGGCGATGACGTGGCGGATGACTGGGCTGCTGACTGTGCGCTGACGTGGCGCTGACTGTGCGCTGACGTGGCGGCTGACTCAGCGTCTTCAACCTTCAGACGGCGCGTGCGGCGCGTGACTGCGCGTAACGCGCGTGATGAAGCTTCTGCCTGGCGCGTGCGGCGCGTGCGGGCAGCTGGGACCTCCGTTCGATCGCCGGAAAATACCACCGTGCTCGTCTCTCCGTGAAAAGTCCGATGATATGCTCAAAATCGATTTTAGACAACTTTCGTCGGAATCGATTTTCCGAACCGAAACTTCGTTACTGAATTTCGGGATCCCTCCGTGGAACCGTAGCTCTGATACCACTTGTTGTGAATAAACACACAATAATAGAGGATAATTTGAGAGAAAACTCTTCTTTTATATATCCACAAAAGAATTACAAAGCTTACAACACAGCTTTACAAAAAACTCTCACCAATCACTCTCACTACACTTTCACACATTTAGGGATGATTTTACAAATGGTTTAGGGCTCCTTATATAGTGCTCAAACCGCGTGAACAGTGTCACGCGGTTTGAGCAAGCTGGCAATTGCCAACTTCACAAACACACACACACGTTTACAGCTTTAGGAAAGCTGTCTTTGGTTTACAGCTGTAGGAAGCTGTTTTCTAACATCAACCATACCACATTATCACGCGATGGAGGCGACAAAGGGATCAAGCCAATCCTCGGAGAGTATTACCAGTTCGATGGGGTGCCGTTTTACAAGGCGATATGGCGGGAGGCGAAGAGAGTGTATTTACGTTGAGCCGGACGAGGATTTCCGACCACCAAAGGTATTTACTGGTACCGGAACAAATTTATGTGATAACATGGCTGCTGCTGCTGCTGCTGCTGCTGGTAAGTTTGAACTTTGAAGAATATGTAGTTGCAGCCAGCATAAGTACTATTAAGTGAGCTGTAGTTTCTATAGTTTGTTCCGCAAATAAATACTAAAAAACAAACTTACAAGTACTTGGCTTGTAATGGTTGTGTATTGAACTTTTTAAGTACCTAAAAGAACTTTTAAGTTTTTGTGTTTCGATGATGTGATTACATCAACTAATTACTCACTAATTTGACTCAGTAACAGATAAATGAAAATTAATTTTTAATTATATATTTCCAAATAAAAAATGTTTTGGTTAGGGTTGGTAATGAGATAGGACGAGATTTGTCAATCACGATCACGTCTCATTTATGAAATTGAGATTAAAAATTTGTTCCAGTCTTGACTCATAATTCATTAAATCATGTTTCATCCTGTTTCATTCAGTTAAATCTCATCACATCTCCTTATGGACAATTTTTTATTCCGTTTTGTCTCTTTTTAAAAACGGGATATAAAATATACCTCAAATTCTGTTCCAAGGAATTCATTTAACGGGAAAATTGCCATCTTGGTCTCCAATTAAAACTGAAATTAGTTTTGGGTCTCTTATTAAAACCGAAATTAGTTTTTAAAAAAAAATTATGTATTTCAAAAATCAATTTTATATACTTCCTTCAAGTCTATGGATTGGGAGGAAATTTTTGAGCCACTGGAAAGTTAGTTCCATAGGTTAATTTCCATAAAACACTTTCTATTGTTATGAGCTTAAAACGTACAAAACAGGCATATTTTTAAACACAAGCCCATTTACATTCACGAAATTTAAAATTGTTACACAAGTAAATGAATTTATTAATCCACCCACCATTTGACAATTCAGTCGCATACTATTTAAGAGAAGTGATACACCCATAAATATCTTTACCGGAAATAAATACACCAATTTCACTGTCATTGTAGCTACAGTGAGAGAAGTGTATTTATTTTAAATAAAAGTGTTTGTATGTGTATCATTTTTGACTATTTAATAACTTTGCTTCAGAGTAAACACGTACAGAAATATGCCACGTTTCCAAATATCTGGCATTACAACATAAAAGTTAAATTCTTGCTTAAATAAATAAAGATGACTTACAATGTTTTTTTTTTTAAATGTTTTCAATTTGTTTAAAAATATTTTATTAAGTTCTATAACAAACAATATATTTAGTAAAAAGAACAATAAAATTTTTTTTTGGTGCATTTGAAATTTGTGTGAACTAAAATGTATTTAATGTTACCGACATATTTTCAAGATGAATTTTGATGATGTAACACTAGAAGATTTTGATGCGTATTAGTGTACATTATAAAAAGATGTCAGAGCATATTGATCGTGGAGAACAAATGGATGCGAAGACTAGTGCTTATAGAATAAAATCTTGTATGGTCTTAACTTATGGTTCTGTTGATAATTTAAGTACTCTAAACTTATATGATACATTCGCATTCATTTAGATGTCTTAGGGCCAATGCAAAATATTTTTAACCTTCTAATTTTGCATCGCCTCTGGAACCGGACTACTCCATACCGGTCTCCCATACCAGTCACCCTGGAATTTGCACAATTACTGGAACTGGACTAGAGCATATCGACATTCATACCAGTCAACCTTCTCATTTTGCATGCTCTATGGAATCAGCATGATCCATACTGATCTCCATAACGGTCAGTAATCTGGTCATTATTGCACTTACCAATGTTAAACGGTAACATTTTTATATCTGTTGTAATGGCAGACCGACATAGCGGACTCAGCACAAACATTAGTGACTGCTTTCATTTTCTCTATAAATTGAGTCTCTATTTCGTTTTTGCCAAGTTCTTACACTTTCATATATTTCCTAACAAACAAAAACATGGCGTTTTACTAAACATTCATCACCATACACTCACATCATCAAGCTCACACACTACACTTTCAAATCATTTATAGTGAACTTAGATTACTTGGGTTAGCAACTCACACTCTTAAATCTTCTTATCTTTTGTGAGTGCCTAAGATGTACTTTAAACTTATTTCAAACACTTGAGGTTGAGAAATCCATTTATGAGTGAGCATACTTAAAAGAAGGTTTGTGAGTGAGCCTAAAGACAAAACTCATTGTAAATATTTAAAGAGTGAGCTTATGTGATAAAACTATTGTGTAAAGGTTTGAAGTGAATCTAAGCGACAAAACTCTTAGTTACAAGTGAGTCACGGAAAACTCGGTGTAAGTTGTGGATTAAACTTAGTGGAAAGCTTCAAGCGTGGCTTGTGGGAGTGGATGTAGGTAATGTTGACCGAATTATTATAAATCACAGGGGTATTTCTATATCCCTTAACTCTTTATTTATCGTAAGTTTTATTTTATATTTGTATATCACTTAGAAACTTGCATTTGGTAAAATATATTGATTGATAAAATTGCATACTAAGCTTAATTGATAAAACTAATAATTAGTAGCATAAAATCGAAAAAATTTATAATTCCGGAATATTAGGTCATTACTCAATTCACCCTCCTTTTGGATATATAGAGATTATTTCAGCATGTTTATAGGTAATTTCATTTAATGAGGGGTTTTGCATAAATTCTTATAAGTAGTAGTCTTACTTTTGAAGTATATTGGCCAGTAAATATATTTACATCAAGCTTTATAGAGAGTAAATGTACAAAACTTGGGGTTATATGCCTATCTTCAATTATGATAAATTGTAAATAAAAAATGACAACCATATTAACTGATATTTTCACTCATAATTCATAGATAATCAATATATAAAATAATGGTAAACATCCTAAATCTTATTCCAAATTTTCTTCATATAAATCATGTGTCATCTAATTTTTCATTCATCAATTAAATATTTTATAGTTCTAAATTAATTTATTACACTATATATTGATCACTATCCACTTTGTGAATAACATATTACTTGAAAGAAAAAAAAATGGAGATAAAATTTAGTGTGTATCATTGCTTTAACGATCATCAATTACAATAATTGAAAGTGTTTTAATCAAAATAAGGTGACAATGATTGTATGGATATTCAGAAATAAATGTTCATAATATATAATATTGTAAAATCTAATGTGTGATTCATCAAGTAAATCTTTTACTAACTATTACTTCAACACAAAAAAAAAAATACTTTCAAGAAAAATTGAATGTTATTTTCTTGAAAATGAATTTAGAGATTAGACTATTCGGAATATTTTGATCAATATTTTGCTCTTTTTTTGTTTGTTTGTTTGTTTGTTTGTTTTTTTTTTTTGTGAACTGAGAGAATGTTTGGTTTTCAACAAATTATTATTTTTTTACTTAACACTTAATCTGAAATATGCATTTAATATTCATTTTTATAATAAATTATAATTTTTTATTCTCAAATCTACAAAGAATTATATTTCAATATAATACAACGAAACTTTAATTTACATTAAAGAGTTTCATAACTTCCTACTGCATGACAAAATCTAGACATGATAAATACAAATATGATTATATAATAAACATTTATAACAATTTTGAAAAAAGTTAGACAAATTATTTTTGATATTAAACGTAAAATAATTTTGATATTAAATAAATATATCATCTTTCCGAGTTTGAATGCCGTGCTACCTTCATTAGAGTCATCTTGACATGATCCACTAGATGGAGGTAGCCCGACGCCTTAAGCCGGGCTATACCTCTACCCAGGGCAGATTTTTTTTTTTTTTTTTTTTGAAAATATAATATCATTATAATACACCTAATATTTGAAGGAAATCTATCTTTCCAAATAACATGGTAGTCAACGCTAATTGCTAATTTAGCAAGAGCGTGGACAATAGTATTACAAAAACGAGAAGCATAATTAACAACAAAATTATCTAATCTAACTAGCTTATCAGTAATATCTTCAATAATCCACAAAATTTCCATCATTGTGCCCTTCCTATTTGAAATCAACTCCACTACCTGATTACAATCAGATTCCACAACCACTTTACACAAGTTCAGTTCTTCCGTAACTTGGAGACCAAACTTTATAGCTTTAGCTTTCGCTACCTGGACATCCCCATTGAAAGTTAATCCCCTGCTGCGCATAAAACCTCTCCCTCCGAATTTTCAAAAACCACCCCGAGGCCTGCTTTACAGTTGCAGGCCCCCACTGCCGCATCATAGTTCATCTTTATCGCCATCTGGAGGAGGTTTCCATGTTCTATATATTATCATCCATTAATCGCTGGGCAAGACCTTGTATAAATTGAAAAGGTCAAGAGTTTGCAAGAGTCAACCAGTGCAAAGGTTTTGGCCAAAGATCTGTAAGGGTCTTTAGCTTAATTTCCCTTTGAAGATCAGACAATTTTCGCGCTTGTCAAATCATCCAACAAAGAGCCCTGAACAGCTCCACATCCTCCTTCTCCCCTACCTTCATAAAGCTAACCATTACTCCCATAATTTTGACTCTCCCATCAACCTTAATATCCACGAAAAAAATGGGACAATTTCCACACTTTAAGGGCGTGTTTGCACTGGAAAATTGCATGGGAAAATTTTTCACCTAATGCACCACATCTAAGGCACCGTGGATCTTCAACAATATTCTTCTTCCATAGGTTTTCTGTCATGGTTAGCAAATTGCCCACAACCCTCTAGAGAGAAAATTTTATTTTTCAGGAAGAAGACTCGACCAAATCAGTTTCCATAACTCGCCCCCACTATCCGAACTGCATGGAGCGTCCGAGAATTTTTCTTTCCATGCTAGTTGATAACCACTTCTAATCGAGTATTGCCCTTTTTTTTGTCAAAATTCCATATATGATGGTCACCTCTAGCTAGGTCTGCCTGGTAAAGGGATTTTCAAAATCTCTTTCATATTTATTTGATGAAAATTCTCTCTTACCATGTCCTCATTCCATCTGTGCCTATCCATCAGTTCTGTTACACCTGTCTCTAATTCTAAAGATGAAGGCATGATTGGTTTGAATGAATTTAGTCTTGGGATCCATTTATCTTCAAACACTTTAATTCTTTGCCCATTTCCTACCCTCCACCGTAATCATTTATCCAGTAATTACTTTCCACCGTAATCATTTATCCAGTAATTACTTACCCCATATAATGCTACGCCATATGTAAGATGAGTTCGAGCCAAGCTTGACTTTATGGAATTCCGAGTTTGCAAAGTACTTCGCATTCAAAACTATTGCTACTAACGAGTAAAGAAATACATAAAAAAATAGATAAGGGGCAGAAAAAAAAATGAAATTCTTTTTATTTTTGGGGACACGGTAAAGTAATATATAAAAATATATAAAAAAAAAATACATATAAATATATAAAAATAATGATTTTAAAAAAATGGGGTGGGGCCAGGATCCCTCCCACCCTTAATGTGGTTCCGCCTGTGCCTTTACAAAAAAAAAAAAAAAAAAAAAAAACACTGTAAAACCACAAATAATCCAATTAAATAATTGATTAAAAACACAATTTCATAACATTTTTCTGTATATTAATACAATAATTATCTTATTTAAAAACTACAAATCCCAACAAACCACTCTTCTTTAAAAAGGGGAAAGAACATAGAAATAGAAATTTGGTTGTAGATGACTATCTATGCTCCAAATCAGATGACAGTAGTGACATTTTGGTCTTGGGAAAATCTCATACTGACAATAAGTTGGGGTCCCTAAATTTGGATAAAAATAATGCGTCTTAAATGTAAGAAAAATTAATACCTATTGTAATAAAAAAGTCATTTTTTTTTTTAAAATTTTATGATAGTGATCGCATATTTTTTAAACTCGTTTAAGACTCTTAAAAACTCAAACCTACTCATGATTTGAAGGACGAACTAGGTCATTAGGAGTATATATGATTTTGCAAGCTTGAAACGTTTAATGATTTTGTGTCGATTGGAGGGGAAGGATCGGAAGTAGAGATTAATGCTTGTGGATCAGCAACCGAGCTAGCATTTTGAACTTTGCAATTTGGCTTGGCTACTACTGTAGAATTTTTATTCCTCATCCATTAATAATGCAAGAAGAAATGGTAAATTTCTCTTTGGTCCTTCAGATTTGTTTTAATTACCTACTTAATTAGTCCTTTTATATTAAAAACTACTTCAAATATTATTGTTTGGATCTAACTTTTTAATGGTCAAATAATATTTTTGCATGATATAACTTAAAATACAAACAAATCTAATTAACGTGCAACGAGTAAAACATGGAGAATAATTAAGTAAATTTTAACGAAAACAAATAAATAATAGAGTATTTTGTGTAATTTTTGAAAATGCAAAGATTATTTGGATAATTGAAATAAATTTTAGGGACTAAAAGAGCATTAAGTTAAGAGATATATATGACATAAGGATAAAAAAAAAAAGTGTTAATTAGTGTTTTTATTAATGAGATTTTTTTCCCATATATAACAAACAAGATTGGTTGGTATGGGTGGTGTGAACATGAGTAAATTTTTATTATTGCCTTCTTGAAATTTCAGAAAATTGTTGTTTATGATTTGATGAACAATATTAATTAGTCATAAGGAAAGAAGGTTAAATGCATTCTCCTTCAACCTTTAAATAGAGATTAATTAAGTAAAATCATGCAAAACTTGTTTAACTTAGACTTGGGACCATATAAGAATTGCAGTGTTTTTCTTTTATGGAATCAATTAATTGCTTTTTTTTTAGAAATAATTATTATCATTTTGAAAAAAGTACTATCAAAACTATATCAGTTTTTTTAATTTAATCTATCTGGTTTTTAGCAAGTTTCATAATTAGATTTGTCCATTGTACAATATATTAATGATTTATTTAATTATTTATAGATAAGTTTTGTATGATTAGCACATTAACAATGAATAATAAAATTAACCAACACCTAATTAATGTGAGATATCATTTAAGAAATAAATTTTGTAGCTCGACTATATTTGTATTTAAATATATAAGTATATTATTGTTAAATAAAGATTTTTGAGTAAACAATTTGTTAATTTACCAAATCTCTAATTAATTAAAAAGCAAGGCAAATACTCTTTTAGTCCCTATAATTTGTGTCAATTATTCACTTAGTCGTGTATTTTAAAAAAATCCTATATTATACACACACAAATATGTGATCAACTTAAAATCTACTTAATTTTCATCTATTTTCCACACTAAGCTATATCATGCATAAATACTATTTAAACCCTTGAAAAATTAGATATAACGGCTACAAAAATAAAAATAAAAAATGACAGGAATGTTTAGATAAAATTAAAAACATAAAATAATTTATTAATTAGCTCAAACTATAGGGAAAAACAAACATTTACCCTTAAAAGAATACAAAATGTTTATCTAGCCCATCTATGGAAAAATATAAAAAACTTGTCTGTAATTAGTTAATTTCAAAAATACTAATAGTTCTTCAGATTTGGCATAATTTAATACTAGCATGTGTTTTTTGAAAAAGGATTCGGTACTGATCTGAGCATTGTTCTTTATATGTATAAATTTTCAGATTCACACCTAACAAATCACATAAAATTTACATGAACCTAATCCAAGTCTGGCCGTTTATGTATGTATATACACACACACATGAATTCTTAAGTAATTGAATTTTAACCGTCTGTGTGATAAAATATTATAAAAATTTGAAACAAAAAAATCAATATTGGATCCAAATTCGAGCTTTCCCCCATATTTAGAAGATGCTGATCACAAAAGTAACAAATAAATTTAAAAGGCAAAAAATCCTCTCTCACACTGAAATCTGATCACATTAGTATGAAAAGGTTAAATCTATATATGTGTTTAACAAAAGTATTGCATGCGCAGCACATGCCTAGCCAAAATGATATTGCATTTGCATCTGTCACTTTATATACAAAAGGAATCTGCATGACTTTTGTTGAGTTGCTAGATTTCAATTGGATATATGTTAGATTCGGTGTTAATCTGAATTATGTTAAATTTTTGAATACCACACGTATATTTATAATAATAAACGGTTAAAATTTAATTACATATAAATTCTTATTTATTAACTATGTAAGTCCATTTTGGTGAATTTTATTTTATTTATTTATGAAAGAGATTTAATGCCAAAAAAGAAAAAGGATACGCTCATAACATAGTAGGTAACAAAGAGCATTAACTTGGAAGTAATTTTATGCCCAAATTGGGGAATTTACAATAAAATCTTACGCACACATACCCACTTTTTCATTATGAGTATTGTAAATTTTGTATAAAAATTTAAAGAGATTAATTGACAATTCGTTTGTTAAGTTATATTTTACCATCTATTACTCCTCGTTCAGATTCTCCCTTATCAAGAAGTAAATGCCCATTTTGGGCTTTTTATCAGAGTCAAAATATTAAAACTAGAAGCAATTTTCTTCATTTCATACCTAATTTTATTTTTTTTGGCATGAAAATGACTATATATTTTTTTGTTTGCTATAAAAAAGGTAACCCATGAACCCAATTCACCTCACAATCCAAGCTTTGATTTTCATCGATATAAAGTCCTTTCGAGTTTATTTTCTCTTTCAAATCTCAAACATGTCTTCCAATTTTAACTCTTTCAATTCTCACCCCAATTTTGGCTCCAATTCCTCTCGTGCCATGCCTAATTTTGGTTACAATTTTCAAAATGATGGCCAATGTTTTGATTTCAACTACTCAAACTTAGGCCAAAACCATATGAATTATGGCCAAAATGGGATTGTTTCTCATACAAGCAACCAACCCACATTAGGGTTTGGCCAGCTTGGTCTGAGCCAAAGAGTGAGTGATGTGATTAGGAGAAATAATAATTTTTCTTCCCCACAAAGAGTGCATGTTCAAAGTATCATTGATTATTTTCCTGTTCAAAATCAACCTGGTCTCAGTGAAGTCACAGTCACTGAAATTGTGAAAACAAAGTTTCTCACTTCAAATTCAACTAGAGATATGTTAATTTTGACACCAAATGATCACATGATCTCTTCTTCTCAACAACCCATTTTTCCAAATCGAAATCTTCTCATGCCAAATCAACCACCAAGTCAGAGCCATGAATCTATTTTTGATAGCTCAAGTTTTCTTCAAAATTGGTCACAGCATCAATCATTCAATGTCCCAAATCCATTAACTACTCAAAATGAACAACCTTTTCATAATAATACTTCTCAAAATTTCACTCAAAATCAATCTATTTCACCTAGTGCAACTATGTCAAGCCAAGTGAATAATAATAATTCTTTCACTGAATCTGTGCCTGTTCAAAATGTATGCAACCAAAACCAACCAATAAATTACAACCCCAATATCACATACCCTTCAATAACCAAAAGTGGCGATGGAGAAATTCTTGATCCTGAGCCATTGAATGTGTTTGTTTCTAAGACCCTTCAGGATCTTGATCAAAATTATCAAAACCCTAGTGACCTTTCTGATGTTGATAATGATGATGATGGCCGAACTCACAGCCTTTCGCGCAAAAAATATGGCCCTTACACATGCCCTAAGTGCAAACAAGAGTTCATCACATCTCAATCGTTTGCTGCTCATGTGGTATCAGCTCACTACAAGTATGAAACTGCGGCGGAGAGGAAGAAAAGACTTGATGCCAAATACAAGAAGAGGAACCTTCGAGTGGCTCAATCTAGCATTAATGGACTCACCATTGTTCCTGATGATCAATCTTTCAACAACATTAATGCTGATGATTGGAGAAAGAAGGCTAAAAGGGTTCCGGTTAAGATTGAGGGTCATGATGATCATCAAGTTAAGAAGCAAGGAGAGGTTAGGTTTGTAGTAACAGCCGTTAAGAAAGAAGCTATTGTTGATCAGTAATCCTATGTTTGATTATCTGTGTTGAACTTTCACTTAATCTTATTTGCTTGTTCTTGTTTTTCCTTTTCTCTTTGTTATTTGTTTTCTCTCTCTCTCTCTCTTAAGAAGTTAATGTAGTGATAGTTTGTGGTCTTGGGAATTTAGTAACAAAATCTTTCAATAGATTGATGTGCAATTAATGTTTGATGAATGCTTTTGAAAACTTGGGATGCTTTTGAAAACTTGGGTTTGAAGTTCAATTTTAAGATTAAACTTAAATTTCAGTTATATATTTGTTGGCTAGGGCGGGTAAGACCGTTATTTATTAACCATAAAAATTCTTAGTAAAGAGAATTATATATATTTACAAATGATTGTTATTAGATTATCACAATTGGAAAACAAATATTAATTCCATATTGTAGGTAACACTTCAAAATGAAGAATTAAGATAACCTTTTTGTTTTTGTTTTTTCCCTTCTAATGCTATCATTTAATAATAAGTGATATACAACTTAATATTAACTATTTTTTTTTTTTTTTTGGTTTATATCACATGTCACTACATAGTACATGCTAGCACTAGGTAACATGAGAGAAAAAAGAGAGAGGATCTTTGTAATTTTTGTAATTTTGATTCCTTTTAATATTATTTTTATTTATGGAAGATTTTTTATATATCCTATTTCATTCAACACATTAAAGAAAATTATGTGACCCATTTTTTTTTTTAAAGATAAAGAGGTGTGCAAAATCTAATTTTTTTTTTATTACAATACCTCTCCAAAATTCAAATCTAGTGGCAAACTAAATAGAAGTACTTGGAAATTAGGTGTCCTAAATAAATTATTTATAACTTTTATGTGAAACAATGTATAACAATATTTGTTTTCACCCCAATAATGCAATGAGTAATTGAAAATTTATCAAGGACATGAGTGGTACTAGTAATAATATGCTATAGAATTAGAAGTTACGGACAAGAAATTTGTTGTTGTTGTAAACGTGAGTGGTCTATTTATTTTAATATAGTCTTTATATTTTATCTTGATTCTTTATATTTGTAGTTTATTCCATATTATTTAGGGATAATAATTTCATTATAATCTCTCCATATAAATAAAGAACAACTTTTGTAAACTTATTCATTCAATAATAAAGCATGCAATTTTTATTTTCTCTTCTTTTATAACACTTGCATAATTTATTTGGTGCTGAAAAAAAATACAAATACCATCCATTTTCCCATATTAAATGATAATTAAATGTTTATTTTTTATTTTTAGATACTTGAAATATAAGAGTAGTATTATTGTTTTCTAACCTTAGAAAATTAAAAATCGGATAAATGTTATTTTAATCCTTATCGTTTTTGAAACTAATTATCCCATTGATCTCTATAGTTCAAAAAATACTCAAAATAACCATATCGTTACTTCCTTAATTACGGATCTAACTTTTTAAGGATAAATTAATAATTTTTTAATCTAGTATATAACTTCAAATTCTAACAAATCATACATGCAATAAGTAAAAAATATATGATAATTAAGTAGATTAAACGAAAACAGATATATAATATGGACCTTTTGAGTAATATTTAAACTACAATGACTAATTGGGTAATTGAATCAAATTATATAGACTAAAATGTTAATTAATTAATAAAAAAAAATATAGAACTAATCAGCCTAACTCATATTCAAATAGCTTATAAACTAAAGAATACCCAAACTTATATACTTCTCTCAAGATTCTGAATTGATGTGAGATTTTCTCCATTTTAAAGACCACATATTATTGTGCCGAACTTTCATATTTGGGGAAATCTACAAGCTCAATGTTGATGCTTCTGTGAAGGGGACAAGCTCAATGTTCTTTTTTTTTTTGAAAAAAAAAAAAAAAAACCATAATAAATAATTTTTGCGGATGAGCTTCTAACTAGTGCATGACAATGACATTATAGCCAACACACCCACGAGTGATTGGATGAGCTCCTAAATTTGACCTAAAATTATGGTCTCGAATCTTAAAAAAAATTCAATTTTTAGTGTATAATATATATTGTTTTTCATCGGTAGAGACCCCATTTTTAGATTTTGCCCGAGGCCCATCAAATTTAAGGGTATATTTGGATTGATGGAATATGATGGTTTATAATGAAATATAACTTAATAAAATGGAATGGAACGGAACAGAACATAGTGCAATATACTATAATGTTGTTTGAGAAAAAATGAGAGGTTTATAATGTAATAATCCGCAATATTGTTTGGTAAATAAATAATAATGGAATGAAATGTAATTAATTAGGTTTTAAAGATAATTTTACCCTTTTAGATTTTAAAAGTAAAATAAATAAATATTTTAATATTATTTTTTCAAATGGTAATTATCTTCTAGGCAAGGTTATTTTTTTAAAGTTACGTTCCATCTCAACCCTCCGATTTATGCGACTAACTTTCAATGGCTCAAGGTCTCTTTTTGTTACACTCACTTCCTTCCCATTCCGCTCCATTCCATCATCTTCCATCAACCTCAATAATAAATTTTAAATATTTTAAATTATATTTCACTCCCTTCTATCATCTTCCATCAATCACATAAAGACATATATTATACACTTTGTAATCTTTGGGTGGATTGGTGAATAAAATTTTAGTGTCGAAATTTTGACTTTTGGCGACGGAATATTTCGATGCTAAAGGTGAAAATAGTAAAAATAAAATAAAAAATTCGTTATAATTAATTTTAAAAATTAATTATAAAAAAATTGACATTAAAAATTAATTTCAAACTAAATTTCATTACAAAAATAATTAAATTTATAGAAAACATAAGAACATCATTACAAATTTGTTATAAAAAAACATAATAATAATATCTTTATTGATATAAAAATAAAATCATAAAATTTATCACAACAAAAAAATAATTAATCTTTAGCGACGAATTATAGGAAAAAAAAAAACATTTAGCGACGAAAGCCTATTTCGTCGGTAAAAGTCCTCAAATAGCGGGAATTGTTTCTCCCAAAATTTTGATCTTTAGCGTCAAAAATTCATCGCTAAATGTCAAAAAATTTAAATCTGATTTTATTAGGGGATAAATTCAAATTTTAGAAGGCGGGAAATTGAAAGTTGAAAATTTATCATTTAGTTTCGAAATTAAATTATTCAACGCTAAATGATATATTTTTTTAATATGTTAAAAAAACTCACGTCTTCTAAAATTATATTTAAATTTTTGACATTTAGCGTGAATTTATATTTCAACGCTAAAGGTCTACCATTTAGTGTCGAAATTATGATTCGACGCTAAAAGATTGCCCCTTTAGCGTCGAATTTAAATTTTGACACTAAAGATTTTACCATTTAGCGTCGAAAAATTATTTCGATACTAAATGTGAAATCTTTTAGCGTCAAATTTATATTTCGACGCTAAAAGTCTACCATTTAGCGTTGAAATATAAAAGGTAGACCTTTAGCGTTGAAAGAGTTGTTCGATGAAAAGTTTACTTTTTAGCGTAGAAATTAAAATTCGACACTAAAATATTTATTAGTAAAAGTTTGGATGGTAAAAATCCTTTTTCTTGTAGTGATAATTTTCTTTTAAAAAATTGCCATTTATATTGAGGTTGATAAAGTTTTGTTTATATATGCATCTAAGGAAAGCTCTAATGGATACGCTAATTAACTTCTCATTTATTTTTTGACTAATTTTAGATGCCATATTTAGAAATTGTCTTCGATGGATAAGTTTAGTTTCTTATAAATCAATTAAAGGTAGCATAATATAATATCTGTTTTAGATGCACCTGCAAGACTTGAATTGAAAGTTGAAACAACATTTTGGGAAGGGCTGGAACAAGGAAATTTTTGTGCAAGAGCCAAATAAATATATCATAAAAAAGTCTTTGTAATACTCTTTTTTTTTTTTTTTGAACCCCGCCACCAAACTACCCATTATGGGCCGCGGCGCAGGTAAAACCACCGGCTGTCCCAGACTCTTACAAGAAGTACACCCCCTGAATTCGAACCCAGAACCTCAAGGTGAGATCCTGGACCCTACAACACCAAGCCACACGGGGACAACCTTAAATCTAAAAGAGAGAGTGAGAAATTGAAATTAGCTAGCTAGGTATATAATATATGAAGTCACTGTTAATTAAATTTTAAGAAAGATATAAGATATATATATAGTTGTGTTTTGCCAAATTGAGGTGTTTGTTTATGTTTTAAAAAAAATTGGAACTTTTTCCCCAATTTTGGACATTCCTTAGCATCCAGTCAGAAATAAGTGTCGTCTTCAAGTGATATACTAAGTTCGTTCTTCTAACACCAAAATAATTATAGAATTACAAAATTGTAGAATTAGAATTGTTATTTTTACATTTTCTTATCAACTTAGAGCTCATGACCAAAATTTAGAAAGCAGAAACAATTATATATGTACGTAGCATCCAGTTTGCATCAACGTCGTTTTGTCAAAAATTATTGTCACCATTATCAAAAAAAGAGATCACTATCTTTAGACAATGATGCAAATGGCCAAAAATAACTTTAATTATGTGTATTTATTAAGTGGTTGTAACAGTGAGTTTGAAATTCACTATAAATTGAGAGCTCAAAACCATCCCCAACAAATAAACTTCAAGTAAAGAAAGCTTAGAGTGTAAGCTCCAAGTAAGAGAATTTAGAAAGTGTAGTTAGTTTGCGATTTTTTTTTTTTGTATAAATTTTATAATACTTGTAAATTCTATTCAATTAGAAATAGAGAGTATTTGTTTTTCCTCACGAAACGCTCTTGAATAATCAGAGAATCACAACAATTAATATACACATAAGAATTTGACATTATAGACATTGAATTGATATTATATCATTTTGTTTAGTCCCTAGCTTTTATAGATTTTATGTTATAAAATAACTATAGTTTATAAGTTTACTATTATGGTCCTCATTGTTGCCCCCTCAATTTAATAAAGTCATGTTATGCCCTACTCAAATTTATAAAATTTTGAAAATGGATCAAACCAAAGTATTTCTTCCGCCAATGTATTTTTTTTCAAAGTCTAATGAGCAGGGTTAGAATCCCATCACTTTTGGTTCTATCTATTTGGTATTTTAGTTTGATTTATAATTTGATGATAAAATTATATTCCGTTCAAAATATAATTTTTAAGTGTTTGATTATCATTAAAAAATTACGATTCTTAATCGTGATTTTTTTTAAAAAACAGAATTTTACAAAAGTTAAGATTTTAATTTTTTTTAAAAAAACATCGCGATTATTTTTAACATAAAAAATACATATAACTATTTATAAATCACTGTTTGTTCAACCATTACTCTATTATCCATGAAAAATAAAACATATAAGATTCAGTTGAGTCTTATTAAACTTGTTTAAAAGGAAAATAATATAGATGTGGTTATGAATCTTCTACAACTTATGAAAATACAATGTTCACAAAGTATACAGCTTATGAAAATTATACAAGTTGGTATCCTAACTTCCCTTGAGATTAAACAAGATCAGTACCAATGTACATGGAAATGTCTAAAGCATACAAATATAATATAATGCTGAAATTGTCACCTCAGGAAGGAGCAAGGCCCCCATTGATTTTGCTAAAATAAACATCAAAAGCTGCTGATATATTTACCCAGGAGACAGTCAATTACTTAGCATACATGTAAAATGTTTTGAGTAGTGATTCTTTAATTACTTTTGCTATTAGATTGGAGATCTTCCCCGGCAATGGTTGCGTATAGCTCTTTCGCTGTCCATGTTTCTTCAGCTAGGCTCCGTAAAGGAACCTTGATCTCCTCCGCGATTGTCTTCAACACGACCCTGCATTCTGCCAAAACACAAAATAATTAAGCAGAAGCATACTGCTTTTGATTGCTGGTAAAAGATGCCTATAAGAATGCAAACTAAAGAGCTTATTTTGGTATTGCTTTACAAACAAGTGGTGAAGTACCAACCTGGGATTTTGCTGAAATTGAGCAGAGACATTGAGGCAAGAACTTTGAGCTGAAGCTGTTCACCATATTCAAGTATTTCTTTTAGTCGAGAGATGAGAGCTGAGAATGCATAGAGCTGGAATTCCGCATCAGGCTGTGCAGTAAGTGCGCGGCTCAACCATGCCACTGTAGTTAGGCACACCCTCACCAAATCCAAGTTTCTGGTGCCTAGAATCCTGGAGATAGTCTCTAGAATTGATCTTTTCCCATTACCAAGCAATGACGCGGACAGTTTAGACAACCACTCTTCACTTGCTTGTTCTTCATCATCCTAAATAACATAATCAGACTTTGGTTAAATTGCTTCAGAGATGCAAACAAAAGCAAGTAAATTAAAGAAAAACTCTGGGTGAAAATCTTCACCGTGCTTTATCTTGACTATTTAATTGTTTGTGGAACAAGGCATGTGCCATTTTTTGTTGAGAAAATGAGAAGTCTTTAGGAGTTCATAAGAGAATAATTATGCAGAGAGTATGCATCAAAATATCACATCCTTTCTATTAGAAGCTAACTGAAACAAACACATTCAACATACCAATTGAGTGGAATCATCAACCGGTAAATCATTTTTGAGAGAATTCACTTCACAGCCATCATTAAACCCAGCTTGCTTTAGTATCCAACTCTCAGTTACCAGTCCGGAGAAAGAAAACTGCCCACCCAGGATAAGGAGTGCTCGGCAACTCTGTTCTCGAATATTCTCATTTGTTAGGCTTTCTTCCAGGGATATTGCAATGGCATCGACGGCTGCATCTCTATATATACTATACTTCCGAGGTTCAGCCTGCATTATACAGTTGTCTCAACTAAAAACAAGGTATCCACACGCATCTAAATAGCCAGAAACTATCACATGAATCAAAAAAAGTTGAGCATAGCAGTGAGCTATTAATTTCTATGATTCAACGAGCGTACCAGAAGATCTAAGTGCAACAGAAGTATCGACACCAAGGGTCTTTGTTCAGGTGGTGAGCTCTGGAGAAACAAAAGCAGAACATGCATTGCATTCACTATCTCTTCATTCTGCACATTGCTTAAAAGTTTGGAAACATCTCTCCGCCTGTAATGACAAAAACTTGAAAACATTAAATCAACATGTGAACTAACTTGTCAAGGAAGCTACCATTAAAAAATTTGCAACACTCATAATAAGAGTGAATGTAAAGAACCTGCTCAAACAAATCAATTCAGTCAGCAACAACACGGCACTTGTTCTCAGCTTAAGTTGCTTGCTGTGAAGCAACTCGAGGAGAGAGTATACATTAATATTTCTTGCTATCTGGTTTCTGCAACTTTCATCTGATTCAATACAACAGCTCATGAGAGCTGCCACACGTGCCTTCTCTTCTAACTTCCCGGACTCAAACCTGCAAATAAGAAATTGCAAGCCTCCTAGAGAAATAAGATGATTGGCATTTTTTATTCTGTCCTCCCTGCTGAAAACAGTAAGAAGCTGCTCTAATATAAATATAGCTGTTTCTTCACCATTTTTCGATTCATGCTCCACCGATTTCTCCACTATTTGAGAGGCAAAAAACAAAAGATGCCTGCGGTTCTCTGATTTCCATCCATCAATTACATGCTTCAAAATGAAGTTCGTGAGTGGCACTGTTAGACATTCCAAATATTTTCCTGTTGCAGGACATGTTCTGTTTCCCTGATTAAACCATTCCTTGATGGCCTCGCGTTCAAATGTTTGACCAGTTTCCAAAGTCACTGGTTCTTCAAATAACTGTCCTGTTAAGGGACAAGTGAAGTCTTGAGGAATGCTTGCGAAGAAGGATCCTTCATCAAAATATTCATCACCTTCATGCAACTCTGTGGGGGGAAATGCAAATATGAGCCATGGAACAAGCATCTTAGATAAAATGAAAATACCTAACAATCTCCCTCTTACTCACCTTCAAAGGAGGGCCTCAAGTTGATTGGTGCCTGACTAGTACTTGGAAGACTAGAATCAGTGCAAATCTTAGTTTGCTGCTGTTCAAAGACAGATTTTGCTTGCCTCTGAAGCCTAAGCTCATTTGCTTTTTTATCTGGAGGTGTATATAGCTTTATAGTTTCAATTTTCTTACTCATACAACAGATGCTTGGGTTCCCGCTGATATCTCTTTCAGCCGGATCATTCATTCCAGGCAACCTCCATTCTTCCTCAGCTGTCAATAAGAGACCATCTTCCTGAAGATATGATTATGTGCCAAGAAGATTAAAATGTAAACATTTTGGCTATTTCAGAGACTCAAAAGAAAACAAAGTTCCTATATTTGCAAAGATTAGCTAAACATGTTTGATATTTGGATCGATGGTAGGTATATAAGCATTTCATAAGCATCTTATGATAAAAAATAATATCAAATGTGGCTAGCATCTTACCGGGTGGAATACATCATCATGCACAGGCTCAGCTGATTCTTCTTCCATATCTGGATATGCACATTTAACAATTTCAGAAGAGCTTGTTAATGCTTGTTTTTCAACGGTAGAACCACCAGAGCTTCTTGCATAATTATCAATGTTCTCCATTTCCCCATCATCTTCAGGGTCATCAGCTCTGGGTTTACTTACTCGTGCAAATACTGCATCGTAAAGCTTCTTACTGACCATTGGCTGAGGGGAGAAGGTAGCGGCAGGACTAGCTACCTCTGAAGAGTGATCAAATGAACCTTTTCGCTGATGTGTCAATGGAATTTGGATTGAAGGTACTGAAGGAGCTTCAATCCCTTCAGTGAGCCAATCCTTGTAGTAAATTGCAAACTGATAAGTCCCCGAATCCAGAATTTCGTTATATACTTTCTCAAGCAGCTTTAGTTTCCTTGGCTTGTTTGGCGCGTCTGCTAAAGAATCAGCTTCCTGCTTATACCACACCTTCAAATCTGCCAGATTTGGAGAAATTAAATACTCCCAAAGTTCAGGTAACAAAGTTGTACGTGCCAGAAATGGCGAATCACAAAACACTTGCAAAAGATGCTTTGCTGAGACCCGGTCCTTTTTCTGCAGCTTATATATCACACTGAGGTAAAGATGAGCACAGGCTGACAGCTTAGAATTGGGAACCCCAGAAGTGAAACCATCCTTCAAATCATTTGCGTTCAAACCCGTGATCACGCTAAGCTGAAGTGAAGCCTTTCTAAGCTCTTTCGAACTAGCAGATTCCTCAGCAGCTCTTTCCACAGTTTCTATTGCCTGTTCAAGACTAGCTATTACCTTGCTTTCAGTATGGTTACCTTCTTCCTCGAGTTTGATAAAATTAAGGGAAGAGAAACACTTATAGCGAAGGGTGGCCCGAAAATCATCATCTTTGAGAAAACTCTTGACATAACCACTAAGGATAGACACCATGGCTTGCACGGCAACTTCATCGAGAGCAGGTTCAGAAGCTGAAGCCACAATACTCTCAAGCTTTTGATTCTTATCTTTAACTCTTTTTCTACTCATTGAACTTCGGTTAGATCTATCATAACTGGTCTCAAACTCTTCCATTCCTTTCCTATTATCACCATTGCTATGCCTCTTATCCAACTTTATATTAACTCTCAGGCTTTCTTCTGCGCCAACTTCAACAATCTCATTATCCTGAAAAATTTCCGAGGACTTAACATTTGATCTTCTGCTTTCTTGAACATCAACAGAACATCTTGCTGCAAGTCTCCCCCTTTGCTCTCTCACTGATCCTCCCTCTACTTTTTCCCTCTTTACAAGACTATCCCTTGGCCTTCTACCACTAAGATTACTAATTCTTGGGGAATCACTTTTCAAAGCATATCGTGATAGATCAGACCTTGCCCTCTCAGTCTTGATTCTGCTACTTGGTGAAGAAGCTGCTTTCTTTTTGTCCCGAAAAGGGTAAATAGGCATACTCACAGCTTCTTCGTGAAAGGATGATCTCGAGCTTGTCACTGATGATCTTCTTCCCTTGAACCCGTCCTTTGCAAGAAGCTCCTCCAATGATGCCATTTCTGGCAAACATCAGAATCAAAAGAGATCAAGGCCCTTGAAATCAGTTCATTAAAATACAATAAAAAAAATGCCAACCAGTGCTAAATTGCAATCAAAATGAAAATACTTGCACATACTCCCACAGTTATAAAATTGAAATAATATGTGATTGTCAATTTAATTCATGAATCATGAGTGATTAATATGTGAAAACACAAATATAATGATTATGAAGTACAAAAACATATAAATAGAACAAAATATAAGCAGATAACATGAAAGAGACACCATATCTATTACCTTATCAATCTTTGCTTCACAGCTCAACTTCACAAACTCTCACATAAAAAGGCTTCTGTACTTAGCTTTTGTCATCAAAAGAATGATCATTAAATGGGTTTAATTTTAATTGATTTTTTCAACTCTTGACGATAAAAACTGGGACAAAAGCAGAATGTAGGAATATTAAAGAAGAATCTTGGGAATAATAATAGTAATGAATATGTATATGACTGAAGAAAAGCCATTATTGGGAATTTAATTATTTTATTTTAAAGATTGGGACGGCAAAAACAAAGGAAAAAACAAACAGATAAGTGGGAATTGTTGAGAGACAAAGACGGACAGTGTTACAATAGGCAACAGGAGGACAGAAGCATGGACAAGAATTGACAAATAAAAGTTGACAATACTATGACTTTGTCTATGTGGGAAGTGGGAACTCAACTAAATTAACTATAATTTGAGTTTGGCAGGCTTTTCATTGATTAGAGGTGTCAACTTGTGACAAACTCTTTCATCTAACAAGAATACGACAAGGGGTTAGCATGAAAGGAACAAATTCTTTATTGAATCTGTCGTTACAGACTTCAGCTGTATGACCAATTTTGAAACAAACTTAACACTTGGGCTGATGTCCATCCTTGAAATCCACCTCTTCCTCTCTGGTATTCTTGATAAACTTTTCCTTTTCCGCTACCAAAGCTCTGATTATTCATAGCATATGAATTTCTTGGATTTCCTCTGTTGAAACCATTTGGTGTATGACAAATGCGTCAGGCCTTACGTTTCGGTGACAGATCAAACTCATGTCATTTAGCGGTTAATCACCAGACCAAATTTCGGCAATTTAAGGCCATTCCACTGACTCCACATCTTTCTAGAATCAGAACTCGAAATACCCCAAAAATTTTCACTCTCACAATCTGTGAATTTTTGGTGATCATGGAACTCGCACATCTCAGGATTAATTTTGACTATGGTGCTTGGCCATATGAATAACTAGTTCTTATTGGATTTGTGAAGTTGGTATTGTTGTGATTCACCGATCACACTCTCTGCACACACTCTCTTTGGGATGGTTTTTATCACTGGAATTAGCCTCAATTTATAGGGCAAGATTGGTTACTATTCACCCTTAATTTGCTCCTTGTGTCATGGCTTTTCTTTGGTTGTTTCACCAAAGTTTCAAACCCACCGAAAGATGGTTTGAAAAACATGTATGAGGGCTTGGCAGTTTGCTAGAGCTTGAGGATGCAAGCTGGATGATTGCTGGATGCTTGGGAAGGTTCCATGCAAGTGTATGCAAGTTGGTTCTCACAATTCTCCCCCTCCAGCTGCATCTGAAACAAACATCATCTGACAGCTATCCCGGTTATGTCTCCGCACAACTCTAGCTTGTCTCGGGTAACCATCTTTGTTAACATGTCGGCTGGATTCTCATCTGTATGGATCTTCACTAGTCTCAGCAGTTGTTGATCCATAACCTCGCGTATCCAATGATAGCGAATATCAATGTGTGTCGTCCGGGAATGATACATTGAGTTCTTGCTCAGGTCCAGAGCACTCTGACTGTCACAATGTATCTTGTATTCTGTCTACTTGATCCCTAACTCTTGGAGAAAACGCTTTAGCAACAACATTTCTTTTCCTGCCTCAGCTTTAACGATTACTCAGCTTCTGTTGTGGATAATGCAATACACCTCTGCAATCTTGACTGCCATGAAACAGCCCCCCTGCAAAAGTGTAGATGAATCCTGATGTATATTTCCTACCATCCAGATCTCCCGCCATATCTGAATCTGTATAGCCTTCCAAGATAGGATCATCTCCCCCGTAACACAGACGAAACTTTGTTGTACCATTGAGATACCTGAGAATCCACTTGACTGCCTCCCAGTGTTGCTTTCCAGGGTAGAGAGAAAACGGCTCACTACACCCACTGCGTGTGCAATATCTGGCCTGGTACATACATTGCATACATAAGGCTCCCAACAGCTGAAGAATATGGTATTGCTGACATTTCCTCTATTTCTTTCTTGGATGAGGGGCACGAACTTTTGCTCAGTTTGAAATGGTGCGCTAGCGGAACGCTGACTGGTTTGGCTTTCTGTATATCAAACCTCTTGATTATCCGTTCAATATATCTCTCATGTGAAAGCCACAACTTCTTGTTCTGTCTGTCACGAACAATCTTCATTCCCAAATTCTGTTGAGCTGGTCCTAAATCTTTCATGTCGAAAGCCTTGGAGAGTTCTTTCTTCAGCTGGCTGATCTTCGCTGCTTCTTGTCCAACAATCAACATGTCATCTACATACAGTAGAAGAGCAACGAAATTTCCATCTGGAAACCTCTGAATGTATACACACTGATCTGCTGCAGTTCTTTTGTAGCCTTGACCCACCATGAATGAGTCGAACTTCTTGTACCACTGCCTCGGTGCTTGCTTGAGCCCATACAAGCTCTTTTTCAACTTGCAAACAAGGTTTTCTTTTCCTCAAACCATGAATCATTCTGGCTGCTCCATGTAGATTTCTTCATTCAGATCACCATGAAGAAATGTTGTTTTGACATCCATATGTTCAAGCTCCAAGTTCAATCTGGCTATCAATCCTAGGATAACTCGGATTGAAGCCATTTTTACCACTGGTGAAAATATCTCATCAAAGTCAATTCCTTTTTTCTGTAGGAATCCTTTGACCATTAGCCGATCTTTGTGTTTCACCACTTTTCCGATGCCATCTTTATTGAGCTTGAATACCCATTTGTTCTTCAGTGCCTTCATTCCATGTAGGAGCTTGACTATCTCATAATTGTTGTTTTTCTGCAGAGATTCCATTTCATCCTGCATTGCGTGCAGCCATTTGTCTTGGTCTTTATGAGATACCGCTTCATTGAAGGTTTCTGGCTCCCCCTCGTCAGTAAGCAGAATGTATTCTGATCCTGAGTATCTGGCTGATGGAATCCGGCCTCTCTCAGATCTTCGTACTGGAGGTTCTGGCTGTCTGTTGTCATCCGGATCTGTGGATGATCCCGAAGCCTCTGATGGAGCAGGCTGCAGCTCCCCCTGCTCAACACATCCTTCCTCCTCTGGTTCTGCTTCTGGCATGTCTTGCACCTCATCATCATATGTGGCTAATGGTGTTGGTGTTGGGGTTGTGTCTGGAGTTGCATCGGCATTGTTGACACTGGGTTTAGAAGGCATCTTGGGCTTTTCAATGTCTTCTATTGTCTGGTCTTCAAGAACAATACATCCCTGCTTCTGATGACCTTTCTTTCCTTCGGGTCCCATAAAATGTATCCAAATTCCTCGTCTCCATGGCCTATGAAGATGCATGGAGTAGTCCTTGCATCGAGCTTCTGCCCGAGCTCCTTGGATACATGTGCAAATGCTAAACATCCGAATATTCAGAGGTGAGAATATGAGAGATTCTTACCAGACCACACTTTCTCTGGAATCTCGAAATTCAACGGTACATATGGTGATCTGTTGATCAGGTAGCAGGCGGCACGAACAGCTTCTCCCCATAATGGCTTTGGCAGCTTAGTCATGCTGATCATGCTTCTGACTTTCTCCATAATGGTGCGGTTCATCCTTTCAGCGACACCATTGTGTTGTGGGGTGCGTGGAACAGTCATATCATGTCGAATACCGTGTCTTCCGCAGTAGGCATCGAACTCCCTGAAAGTGTATTCGCATTCATTGTCTGTGCGAAAGTACTTCAGTTTCTTCCCTGTTTCACGCTCGACCATGGCATGTAATAGTTTGAAATAGTCCATGACCTGATCCTTTGATTTCAGAAAATACACCCATACTTTCCGAGAAGCATCGTCAATAAAAGTCAGAAAATATTTATTACCGCCTAGTGAGTTTACCTCCAAGGGACCACATACGTCAGAGTACACCAGACTGAGTTCAGCTACATTGAGGCTTTCTGCACATATCTTCACATGAGTCTTGTATAAGGTTCCACAGATGTGTCCTCGGGCGATGGCCATGGCACCTTTTATCATCCTCCAAGTGTCATTGCTGAAGTGGCTAGCATAGCCATGTTTGTTAAGGGCCACCCCCGAGAGTAAGTTGAGCAGAAGTTCTGGAACATGTCTGACCTCCTTCAGGGTTATTGTATACCCTGCATTTGTCCGCAACTGTATTTCACCAATTCCCACTATCTGAGAAGAACTGGTATTTCCCATTTTCACTGCTCCAAAGTCTCATGCTTTGTATGTTGTGAAGAAATCCATGTGAGGAGTGACGTGGTAGGATGCTGCAGTATCTACCACCCACTCGACATCTTGAGTTGCGGTGTGAAGGCATGATTCTTCCTGGCCGGAGCATATAGCTACATCTACAGTGGTAACTACTAGTGTCTCCGCGTCATTCTTCTTCGGCTGGTTATTGCCTTGTCCCTGCTCCCGTTGCAGTTTCCGGCAATTTTTCTTCAGGTGGCCTTCAATGCCATAATGGAAGCACTTGTATGTCTTTTTCCCGTCCTTGGATCTGCCTCTGCTTTTGCTTCTGCCTCTCCTCCCACCTTGATGTTTCTCCTGTTGTCTTCCTCGTTGCTCCGAGACAAGGGCTTCTGTTTGATCTGAGCCCACGTCTTTTCTTCTGGCTTCTTCATTTGACAGGGCATCTTTTACCATAAGCATGGTAAGTTTGCCTCCTGGAGCTGAGTTGCTGAGAGTAACCACCAGAGTCTCCCAGCTATCAGGAAGAGAACTGAGTAGCAAGAGGGCTTGAACTTCGTCTGCCAGTTGCATGTCTACTGCAGACAACTAGTTCACCAGGCTTTGGAACTCGTTGGTGTGTTCTGCAACGGAAGTTTCACTCCGTAGCTTCAGGTTCACCAAACGCCTCATGATTAAGGCCTTATTCCGAGATGTTTTGGCCTTGAACATGTCTTCCAATTTCCTCCACATTTCATAAGCATCTGTGTCATGTGCTACGTGGTGGAAGACACTGTGACCGATCCACTGTCTAATCTGACCCAAAGTTCTGTTGTTGAGTTTATTCCAGTCATACTCCTTAACAGACTCTGGTTTCTCTCCCTTCAACTCGATGGCATCAAACAGATCTTTACAATGCAAAAAATCAATCATCTGAGGTCTCCAGAGGGAGTAATTAGTTGCAGCCAGTTTAATCATTGCACCAGAATTGGAATCTTCCATTTCCATTTTAAATTTTTAAAGTTTAAAATGAAAATACACTAAAATTGGGTCTTAATTTCACAAATCTGAGGTCACCGTTGTCGAAAATAGTGGAATATACACTTCGTTGGTCTAAATCCGACACAGGGGCTGATTTGTAAATTCCTAAAAGTTCTAGGGTAAAATTGTAAATTTCAATACTTCAGGGGGCTAAATGAAATTTATCAGTCTGCTGACGTGGCAAGTGGGTCCGGCTTTGCTGACATGGTGGACACGTGGCGGCTGACGTGGCAAGCTGACGTGGCAGGTTCGCTGACTGTGCGCTGATGTGGCGACACGTCAGCGTCTTCAACCTCTGAAAGCGCGTGGCCGAGAGTCTCACTCACTCGCCGGCGCGTGTAGGCGCGTGCGTCGTCGTCTGGCCTCCGTTTGGTCACCGTAAAATACCACCGAGCTCGTCTCGACGTGAACTAGCTGATGGTACCCTTAAATTAAATTTTTGACAACTTTCGTCGGAACCGATTTTCCGAATAGAAGATCTGGTTTTCGGTTTTACGACCCCAAAGAACAACCGAAACTCTTGATACCACTTGTTGTGATTCACCGATCACTTTAGAGAGTATTTGAGGAAAAATCGAATTGATCTATTACTATCAAGAATATATATACACAAAGTTTACAACTTGAAACTTACTAACAAAAACCTCACTACACTCTCTGCACACACTCTCTTTGGGATGGTTTTTATCATTGGAATTGGCCTCAATTTATAGGGCAAGATTGGTTACTATTCACCCTTAATTTGCTCCTTGTGTCATGGCTTTTCTTTGGTTGTTTCACCAAAGTTTCAAACCCATCGAAAGATGGTTTGAAAAACATGTATGAGGGCTTGGCAGTTTGCTGGAGCTTGAGGATGCAAGCTGGATGATGCTTGGGAAGGTTCATGCAAGTGTATGCAAGTTGGTTCTCACAGCTATTTGATGGGTCTATGTTTTTTAACTTGAATAACCTCTATGACACATTGGATAACTTTTATTTTGTTTTATTTATTTATTTATTTATTTTTATGAAATTAATAAAATTTGTAAAGTGATGTGCATTTTTATGTATATTTATCAATTTTCATTACAAAAACATTTTTTTAAAAAAAAATTACAATAAAGAAAATAAAATCAAAGTAATCGATACCAGGCTAGCAGCATCATTCACGATAGATATTTCAGATATCACAGAATCCCTCACCAATACTATTTTTTTTTTTAAAAAAAAAGAAGAAATTTCAGATATCACAACAATCCCCTACCAGCGTCTTTCATAATCGATTCCAGAGCATCACTTATGCGATTTGCCTTGGCTCTTGATCTCTCAGAAATCAGAATATTGAGTAGCTATTACAATCTGGATTTGATTCTTATGCTCTTCTCCTATTTCCATTTGTCCTTTAATCTCTCGAGTAAGCTTAGCAACTTCCTCCTGGAGTTCATAAATGGGGATGCCCTTGTGACATTCAGCATCAGCATAAGTAAACTTTGTACGAGCATGCCCTAGACTCTTCAAATGATTATAAGCAAAATCAATTTTAATCCCCCCCATGCTCCACGAATTTGAGATGATACCACCAATTGAACATTAAATTATCTGTGATGTCAATTATACGAGTGCAGCGCATGCTCTGCACTATCCAGCATAATCTCACAATGAAAGCAGTCTTTAGATCTGGATTAGTAAAAGCAAAATTGGCACCCACGTCTCCATATTTTTCAAGCAATTTTTTGCGAACTGAAGCCAAGCCCCCAGAGATGCTGTATCCAAAAAATTTGTAAGGATTCCAGAATTCTTCCATTGTCTTGGGCGCACAGAATTTGAGCTTTATTACAACTTGTAACAACAAAGTTTCATTGTCATCGTAACTATGAGAGCTTTCACTTATGTAATCCATTTCCTTATCCATGCAATTGAAAATGGTCTCTAATTTCTTTTTCTCATCTTCCGTTATATAATCAAGTATATCATCTCAGAATAAAGCTTCTTCAATAACCTTTTCAGACATCTACAGCTTATAGATAGTTTTCAACTGCACATCTCTACGCTCTCTCTGCAGAAAAGGTAATACCTGCGGATAAATAACTGAATCAGCTAAATCAATTAATGTAGAAGCTTAATTATAATATTACGATGTTAAACAACGTTCTAAGACAGGTTAATTTAGTGAAAATGTCACATACACTGATTAAATTTGCTTAATTACCTTAGATAGCATGCAGTTAAATTCTGCAACGAAGTCGCATTTCTCACAATAATATGCGCATTCTTGTTGATGTCTCACGGTTATCGCAGTATAGCTGGGGTGTCGATTCCTCAGAAAAATGGTTACATGAACTAATTTACTCAAACAAAAACGTTAACGGTAACTAAAATAAAGAAAACGAATAAATTGATAATTAAAGTGAAGATAAATAAAATAATGAAAATATATTAAAAGATAAGGGCAGAGAGATATGACAAAGCTTCGGGAATCCTTTTTGCATCAAACTTCTAGATTTAATTATTGATTCCTTTTATTACACAATTGAAGGTTTCACATCCCAAATCAACAATCGGAAGATATTCAATTCTACACATATTCAAAATCTAAGGTAATTAATGATTATTTTCTCTATGTTAACAGCACACAAAAGTCATCGTTACGAGCTATCTAACGTCGACAATATACCATCAGGCAATACTGCAGCAGAAGACCAACACATAAAACGACTTTTACCAGTCACAATTAAATTCGCAAACCACACATAGAATAAGCATGACTGGATCTATATGGGATTTGACAAAACGTAATTTCTAGATTAATAAATAGAAATATAATAGAAAATAATAAACATCAATTTTATTAAACGATTAAAATGTACTCGTATGAATTAAAAACATCAATAATAGAAATTAAACATAAAAGTTCATCCCTATCTTTGCCTAGGGGATTAATTCCCCATAAAAGAAATAAATCTAGCCAGGAATTGGAGAGAGATGTCGTTCTGAGTTATCACGGCTCCGCATCCCGGCCTCGCGCTCATATTTCTTCGTTGCTCGTCTGCTTCTCTGCCCTCTCGGCCACGCACTGCTTCTTCACTTTTTGCTTCTGTTTTTGCACAGCAAGGGCTGCTTTACGCAGCCAGCCTCCCCTCGGTTTCACGCCTTTTGCATTGCTTTTATAATAAGTAATTTGAAACCTAATGGAATGGGGTTCACGTCAATTTCCTTTCTTATTTTTGGTCAACCAATTGCAACTCTTCTCTTGGCCCCACTTTCTTTTCTTATTTCTTTTTCAAGTTTTTGTAGATTTTAATAGCAAAGGAAAGTTGGAAGCTAAATCACATGGGCCCCACGTCAAAGCTTTGGTTGACTGGTCAAATTTTGCAACTCTCATCTCTCTTTGGTGGCGCCATGGCGCCTAACTCTCTGGATTTTGTATGGGAATATGGCGTCTTTGTCACCATCCCCTCCCTAGGGCGGGCCCAACCCTAAAAAGAGGTCCGCGATCAACTTCAGCTCGAACACTCTATATGCCAAATCAACCAATTTAAAACTCACAAATAATACATCACAAATTACAAACTCATAAAGTATACACAACCTTTATGGTTACAACACAAGACTTTAAAAAAAAATGCAAATGACGACTCGAATGTCTGGACCAACCCGAAAATACAACTGTGGCACGTGGATCCAAATCTGGTACTGCTCCTGATATTCTCGCGAACTACCTGAAATGTTTGGGGGAAGAGGGGAATGAGCTTAAAAAGCTCAGCAAGTAAGCACTCATTCTCTCAACATGACCTCACCAACAAAATAGGAATATATATATATATGTATATATATAAAATATATGACATATCAGTTAAGATATATAACAGCTATCTCAGCAGAACATACTCACAACAACACATCTCATCTCATTACATCCATCAACTCATCTCAAAATCACATAGTACTCAATATTTCAATTCATAGTACGAATATACAATTTATATCTCAAATTAGTATTCACCATTATGTTCTCATGCTACTGATTACTTAATCAATTTTCCAACAAACATATATAAATATATATATGTATATATTTATATTTATATTATAATACAATATATGAAAATAGCATATATTATAATGTCATCAAAACAATCATCCCACAATAATACAAACATCCATCAAACATGGTTGCTAATCCGGGTTTAGTATAACAGAGGATTGAAACCAATGGGAGAGTACCTCAATGACAACTCTCAAGGTTTCCAACCATATCAACTCGTAAAATGTGAGTAAAATATACTTAATGAGGAAGCCCCCGTACTCTTACATATCATAACCAGTAGGAGAGTCTTCAATGACAGCTCCCAAGGTTTTCTATCATCTCATATCATCTGATGTATCATCACATCTCATCTCATCTCTCAACCCAACCACTGTTATACAAAACCCAGCAGCGTAACACAACATCACACATCATCAACACAGTCACATCTCACATCCAGTCCACCAATCTCATCTCAATAATTATGATATCATATTATCATACTTTTACATCTCGATAATATATCTCGACAAAATATATTTAATATAAATATATCTATATAATATACCATTATGTTTATATATATATATACCGATTCTCACAACAACCATCAATCATCAAACAATATGTTAAGAGAATAACCACAGAGTGTACTTACCTCTATCCATGCAAAAGCTCTGAATAAATCTATATCCTCGCCAATAATCTGAAAAATGTAAAATTACGATCAGGTCCCTCAATTTATCCAAAATTGAGATTTTACCCCTAAACTTTCTAAATTTCCGTTTTAGAGCCCCTAAACTTTTCCGATATGCCCAAATAGTCCTAAATTCTTAAATATTACTATTTAATCCATAATTAGCATAATTTACAATTTTACCCTCTTAATTATGCAAATTTACAATTATATCCAAAACTTTCCAATTCTATCATTTACACCCCCAAAACGGTAATAATTACATACCGAGCTCCAACGATCTCCAAATCTCTCAAAGAAAGATCCACTAGTCAGCCAATATCTCAAGAATCACAGCGACGGCTTCAGAACTTGCTGATACGCTTAACGAGGCAAGCGGGCCCCACAACGAAGATCGGGCCCCACAACTAAAAAGCGGGCCCCACCACCAGAAACTTTCAACGGTGGATATATATACCAAAATGCTCGTATAATCGAGAGCAACAATCTGATATGTTCGGATCGTCGATCCAACGGTCGGATCTCAACTTCCAGTACAAATCCCGAATTACCGGTAGATATAAAACGGAAAACAACCCAAACGATGTCGGATCAGGAAGTGACCACCGGCGTTGGAAAGATCTCGGCCTGAAAAGTACCCACTCGCCAGAGGTGACGTCAGAAGTGATCGGAGGTGGCCGGAAAATACAGAATTAACGGCGACGAATCGCTCCCTTCAGGTGGCGAGTGGAGGCGCGTCCGGCGTCCTTTCGGCTCGTACTCGACGGATCTGGAAAGCTGACGACGGTAGCTTTCAGGTGGTCCGGCGCGTGGCGGCTGATGGCCGGCGGTGAAGCGGCAGCGGCGGTTTGAAGTTGGCAGAGTATTTGGAAGAAAAAGAAGAAAGAGAAAATAAAAGAAAAGAGATGGGAGAGAAAGAAATTTTTTTTTAAAACACGTCTGTCTCTCTCTCTCTTTTTAAACTTTCAAAAGCATTTTTTTTTTAAAGTAGTATTACAGCCATGGCGCCAGTACAATTTCTCACGCTGCAACCTTATTGATGTGGTCAAAGTATGCAGCTACTTTCTTTTAATTCATGCATGGTTTATTTTGGTCAAAGCTTCCTTTCTCTCTCCAATTCTTTCTTCTAATACGCGTGGACTTCTCTTTTTAATTCCTACAATAATTAGTAGAAAAATTACTAAATTAACTTAAATAATAAATACTTTCTAATTTAATATAATAATAAAAATTATATAATAAAATATAAGATATATTACTAAATACTGAACAATAAACTCAGATAAGTGATATTTCAAAGTACATTTTCATGCACTTATCAGTGTTCCACACGCAAGGCGGCACGTAGGGCGCGTGGAGCAGCGACGCGGCGGCGCGTGGGTGGCGTGTGAGGGCGCGTGTGGATGATTCAGGTGATCGGACCAGCGGTGTCAGCTTTGTCTCATCGAGAGATTCTCCTGGAGTGGTCACTCGTCTAAAAAGGTGACTGGACGACGTCGAAAACTCTCTTTCTCTCTCATGCCCACACTTTCTCTCTCTTTTGGTTTTGTATTTTTCTCTCTATAGGTCTGTTTCTCTCTCTAACTGCTCAATGGTCTCTGGAATTAAATTCAATAAACTGCTTACTCTCAATTGATTCACAGAAACACACACACACTAAAGGAGAGCTTAGGTTACTTGTTGTTTTATAGTCAAAAGTGCGTGTGTGTTTTATCTTTTTAAAATGGTTGAGAATTGGTTACCATTTCAAGAGGAAAATATAGAGATGTGGGTGGTGATTGTGTAGGGATTTAAGGGATAAGGGAAAATTTTCAAATAATAAAAAAACAGTTATCACATATTCATAATAGAATATTTTCTAATTGAAATTTATGACGAACTTATAATAAAAATTTTGTCTATATCAAAATTTTGTGATGGCATTATAATAGAGCTTTATCTATCACGAAATTTATGATATATTTATGTAGAATTTAAATTTAGTCTCGGGATGGTTTTTAGACAAACGGTCAATATTGACCTTAATCCAACCAATAGGAGGACAATACCAGAAGAGAGTTTGACACTATGAGTTTTACATAGATTATAATGAATACAAAGGCTATTGATGACATCTGATGAGCACTAAAAAAATATATTTAATAAAAGAAAAATTAGTGTTTTTATACTTATAATTTTATTAATTCTCTTAACTTAGCACATTTATTAGATAATAATTAAATTTGTGTTTTATATATTATTATTGTGATTTTTATTTCTTGTGTAGGTGAAATACCATTTTTGATGCTCGATTTGTAAGTGGACGCGATATATGAATTCCAGAAGATCATAAACTTTAAAGAGTATCGAGTTTGAATTAGACTTGGAAACATTAACTGCGTTCCGATTGGCTACTAAATGAGCTTACAATAGATTTGGTCATATTAATTAAATCAAAAAATTTATTAAAAAAAATCAAAAAATTAGGCAACCTAATTAGCCTAACTTGTTGAAATTTAAAATCAGGTTGCCTAATTCCTAAAATTTAACAAGAATGGTGAGCATCTCTCACTCATAAATATATATAGAGATGCTCAACATCTCATCAAACATACTTCTTCAATTGTTGTCTGTAGAATTTTTGAATAAGTATAAGCCTTGTTTGTTTCATTTTATAATCTTTGTTGTAATTTCTTTCAATAGCTAAACTAAATCTAATATTTTATTTTATTATTGTAACATCTAGTTTAATTGTTATACCACTTTATTTAGTCTTCTATTTTATTATTTATATATTATTATTTGTATTGTTATTTTATTTTATTAAATTATTTCATGTGGATAATGATCAAGTAAGAAGAAAAATGAAAATGAACTACAATAATTTTTTATTGATTTATTTTTTATTCTTCTACAAGTGATGATTGTCTATTTACAATAAAATATTAAATAGATAAAACAAATAATAAATATTCATTCAAAATTGAAATGAAAATATCCACACTTTTAAAGCTCTAAACTAGGATAGTCTTCTAATATCCTCTCACAAATTATGCTGGGACTGAAGGGAAAGTTTAGCAGTATCGAAGGATTCATTAAGCCAAAACATGGCAAATTATTGTGAATGTAAAGGAGATGAGTGAATGGGGAAAGGAAAAAACACATCTCTTTAATAATGTTTGCCACAACGGGGCCGACGCCCACCGGTGGTTGGAAGGAAAGAAGAAAATTAGCAGCATTTAAGAGCGTAAGATAAATATAATAAACACTTGCTAGCAAATATTTCGTAGGTTCTGGACAGATAATAATTGATAGTGCATATCACAAAAAAGAAAATGAATTCAAAGTATTGCATTGATTAAAATAATAAAGAAGCATTGATTTTTTTTTTTTTTTTTTTGTAAAAAAAAAAAGAAATACCAGATATCACAGCAATCCCTCACCAGCAGCTTTCATAATCGAATCGAGAGCATCACTAATGCGCTTTGCATTAGCTCTTGATGGCTCAGAATATTGAGTAGATAATGCAATCTGGATTTTCTTCTTGCTCTCTTCTAAATTTTCCGTTTTTTCTTCAATCTCTAGAGTAAGCCAAGATACTTCCTTCCAAAGATTATAAAGGGGGCGGCCCTTGTGACGCCTAGCATCAGCATTACTAAATTGGGTACGGGCATGTGCTATACTCTTCAAATGATTATAAGCAAATCAATTTTAATCCCTCCATGCTCCACGAATTTGAGATTATACCACCAACTGAACATTAATTCATCACGGATGTCAATAATACGAGTGCGGCGCATGCTCTGCACTATCCAGCATAATCTCACAATGAAAGCCATCTTTTGATCTGGACTAGTAAAAGCAAAATTAGCACCCACGTCCCCATATTTTTCAAGCAACTTTTTGCGAACTAAAGCCAAGTCCCCATAGATGTTGTATCCAAAAAGTTGGCGAGGATTCCAGAATTCTTCCTGAATCTTGGTCACATGGGATTTGAGCTTTATTACAATTTGTAACAACACGGTTTCACTGTCATCAAAACTACGAGGGCTTTCACTTATACAATCCATTTCCTTATCCAAATCATTGAAAATGGTCTCTACATTCTTTTTCTCATCTTCCGTTATACAATCATGTATATCATTTGATAATAAAGCTTTTTCAATAACCTTTTCAGACATCTCCACTTTATTGATAGTTGTTAACTGCACATCTCTACGCTCTCCCTTCAGAAAAGGTAATACCTGTGGATAAACAATTGAATAAGGTAAATCAATTAATGTAGAAGCTTAGGTTATAATATTACGCTATTAAACAATGTTCTAAGACAAGGTTAATTTAGTGAAAGTGTCACAGATTGCCACACACATTAGATTGGTTTACCTTAGACAACATGCAGTTAAATTCTGCAACGAAGTCGCATTCCTCACAATAATATACGCATTCTTGTTGATGTCTTTTCTCCTCGCAGACATCACAAACCTCCTCATCATCATATCAACATTATAAACCTTATCCTTGATGGTGAGGGGATGATGGTGACTCTCGTGTGTAAGAGTCTCTGGTATGGGAGCACACCAGAGATGCATGGTGAAATTGCATCTCACACAACGTAAATACTTGGCATTGGGAGAGGTAGAGTTGCAGTAGTCGGATTTGCAGTTGGGCTCGCCGTATAACTTCTCCAGGAGAGTAAGCTTGTGTTCATGACATTTAGATATCACCGAAGGAGATAATGGAACACAGTCAAGATCCATATAGAACTTGCAATGCTCACAGCCGTAAGTGAAGCCATATGAACGCTTCTGACAAGCATTACATAGGCGATCTACTCCAGAATAAGGTTCCGGTAGGGAGAGAACATGCTTGTGGAAGCGATGTTGGATCTGTCTCGGCAGGTCAGCACAGGATTTGTGAAGATAATAACTACAAAAATCACAACCATATATTGCTGGCCCTTGGATAAGTTTCTCGCATGCTTTACAGAATTTATCTTCTTTCTCGATACTATCACATTGAAACAAGGTATGTGGGTGGCTATAATGTTTCAGTTTTCCTCTGGTGTTGTTCCGTTCTAACATAATGACGTCACATTGCTCATGAAAGTTGACGTCACATTCCACACAACGGAGAAAGGGGGCACCATGAAAATCAATACCACACGCATTGCATTCCCATTCTCTCATTTGATGTTGGGTCGTCATTAGAGTGACAAGATGCTTATGACCGTTGTACTTTATGTTAGGCGTAAGAGATCTTGCGCATTCCAAATGCAAGACAAATTTACATTCATCATAACTACAACTCATTTTGAACATGTCTTCAGCAATATGGCAACCACAGGCATGACAATAACAAATTTCGCCCCAAATCATGAGTTTCAAATCATGGAATGGATGGAAAGGATGTCTGATTCGGGTAGGAAATTCAAAACATGATTGATGGATGTAAAATTGACATTTGCTGCAACCAAAGGACGTTGAATCCTTGGTGTTTTTTACTGCATATATTGCATTTGTGATTACCTGCTGCCTTATCCTTCATGAGGGCCAAGGGATGGTCGTGAAAGATATGTTTGATAAGTTCTCGATCATCATGGTATTTCATGAGCATTTCAGCGCATTCGAAACTAATCTCGAATCTGCACTCGTCACAACAGAACCTTAATCGATCCTGGATTTGTTCTTGATTTAGCTTCATCATCTTGTAAGAAAGACTGGGTATTTTTTCAACAAGGTGGAGAGAGCCGTGTGAATGAAAACTTATTTGGATCTCAAGCGGTAATTCCGCGCATGGTTGATGGAAAACAGGAGTGTTTGGCCAGCATTTTTTGCAAATATAATAACTACCCGATAGAGAGTAGTTTTGACCACAAGCAAAGCACCACTGGGGATCAAAATTACACCTGCTGCAACTGTAGAATTGACCCAAGAAAGGGTCGCCACACACAGGGCAATGAAATACTTCACCTTCATTCTCACAAAGTGTTAATGGATGCTCATGCAGGATACAATTTTTAATCTCCTTTTCTCTTTGTATCTCCGGAACTGAAATATGGAAACATAATAAGATCATCAATTCAATATTTAAGAAATTAGATTTTTTTTTAAAAAAAAAATTTAAAAGATCAAAAAACAACACTTAATTGAATGAGGATTTTTCAATGTGCTTTCAATGCCCGCCTTGGGGAAAATGGTCATTCTCCAAGCTTATAAAGGAAAATTTTCGTTGTTGTAGAACTTACCTTTATTTTTCGGTCAATTCCTCTGAAATATCATCAACTATTTCGCTTTCCTCTCTTCGGTGGAGTCCGATATATCTTGTATGGTTAAGCCATTTTCTCTGACTACTTTATCAACAACCAATCTATTGACAATTGTTAGCTGCACTTCTCTCAACTCTCCCTTCAAAATTCGAATGACCTACCAAAACTCATGTAAATGTAAATGTAAGCATTTATGTATGACTTATATAAGAGATTGAGATCCAAAAACAATAAACATACCTCAGAAATGACGCAGTTAAATTCAACCATAAAATTGCAGGAAGCACAGTAGTAGCCAATGCATTCTCGATGGTCTCTTTCTTTCTTGCAAACATCACAAAATAGTTGGTCTGGATAATCATCTTTGACAAAACTATCCACGAGAATGAGGGAATGTTGGTGATTCTTGTGTACAATATTTTGTGGCAAGGGTGAACACATAAGATGCACATTGAAGTTGCATAACACACAGCGTAAAACAGGGAAGTCGCAAGAGGCAAAATTACAAATTACACATTTTGGGGTGAAATATAATTTGTCGAAGAGAGTAAGAAGATGATCATGACCTTGATAAGTTATGGAGGCCGTAAGGAAGCGCAAGTAATATCCAAATAGAAATGGCATTTATCACAACCGTAAATGAGGTCATAGCAACATTTATGACAGGCTCTGCACTCACGGTCAAGAGACGGGATTTGGAGAGAGAGAGGATGGATATGGAAAGGATGCTGAATTTTTGCGGGCAAATCCATGCAGGACTTGTGAAGGTAAAATTTGCAGCGATCACAACCATATGCTGGTTCTGGGCCCTGGATACATTTCTCGCAACCATTGCAAAAAAAATCATAATTTCTCTCGTTTTTGAGGAGAGTCAGGAAATGGTTGTGGCTGAAATGTATCCTTTTCTCTCTGATATCATATTCATAGCCATCCACTGTTACTTCAATTTCCTTGAGTACACAACATGAGTGGGCATTGTAGTAACATTCAGCACAAGAACAAGAATAGAAGGGATACTCTTGTTTAATTTTTTCTTTCTTGCATATGTTACAGTGTAATCGTAGAAAAGAATCATCTCCATCAAGACCGGAGGAGAGTAGGAGAGGATGATTATGATGTTTAGGGAGATTAATAGAAGGTGACAGTGAGACTAAGCCACACTGAACATGAAATCTGATTTCACATTCAACACAACAAACACAGAAAGGACTTGATATATTAGAATCACATGCTTCACATGGTTTTTTCATTTCTTTTTCCACTGTGTAATTATTTTCAACTAAAGTAAGAAGATGTTGATGATGACCTTGGTATTTTAAGTTTGGCTTTCGAGATGCACATTCAATGTGCATTCGAAAGTAACAGTCATCCTCTTCACATTTATAGAAGAAGCCATCCTCTTTGAACTTACAGACACTACAGTCATCTTGATAAAAAAAGTCCATACTCAAACGATTATGGTGAGGATGGAAATAATGGGAGTCGATTGTTTGAGGCAACTCACCACATGATTTATGGATTTTAAACTCACAACTTACGGTACAGGCATAGCATGGAGCATTACTGATGTTTTGGTAGCACATCTCGCAGTTCCCTTTGCCTTCCTCAACGAGGGTCAAGAGATGCTCCTCGTGACCAACATGCCTCAAGTGTTTTCCAGCTTCCATGATCTTTTTTTTCTTTCTGTTTCTGTTTCTGTTGCTGTTGCTGTTTTCGATTTGGTTTGTTTCAATCTTATAATCTTCGCCCGGAATCACCTTCAAAAGTGGAATCTGAACATGCAAATTAATTATTTCCTACACAATTTTTAATAAACAAAAGTCTTTAAGATTCATAAGAATCTTAAAATTTAAAATTTTCATTCTTTCAATTTGCAGCATATTTTATAAGGGAAAATTATCATCAATCCACTGAAAAAAATGATAAAATTTGACTAAAAAAAAAACTCTTATTTTTTAAAATTATTATCGATTTACCTCAAGTTATACAATAGTGACATTTATATTTAAAAGATAATAATTGCGAACTTTTTACACCCAAAAATCATTTATAAAATAATATTTTACATTTAAAAAATAAATAGTTTGAGTATAAAATGTATCTTTTTCATAATTAGAGACGGATATATAATAATTTAAAAAACAATAAGCATTTTTAAATTTTAATTTATTGACAACCAAGTCTTAAATATTTTATCAACAAATCACACTTTTTGGAAGCACCGTTTGTTCATTCCCCTAATACTAGTCCCTCAGTTTCTGTTGAAGATTCTTGAGCGCCGAAAGTGCATGCAACTTGCATGAATAATGCATGCACTTTCGGCCCATTTGTCACCAGCTGTGTGTGTGCAAACACACGTTTTGCCAAAGACGTGTGCACTGTAGCACACGTCTTTGGGGCTATAAAAAAGAGCCCAAAATCATTATTAGAAGTGATAAGGAAATCCTCTTCCACTTCTATCATTGATTCTAAATGATTGTACATATCTTTCCTTTCCTAGTTTATAGTTTCTGAATATTTTGTGATTAATTTGTTTCCTATTATATAGGATCTGCCTTTTGTAATTTCCCTATTATAATGAATCCAACAGCCTCACTATTCATTGAGGATTTCAATCATACACTACACTGGTCTTTGAACCTCTTCATGGTATCAGAACAGGTAATATAAGGTGCTGTTTGGGAAGTTGTTGTATATTATCACCGGCATAAGGAAAAAACAGATTCATAAAATTGAACATGCCGAGAGATATATATGCGTTGTCGTGCGGTCAAGACAACGAAATCCTTTGTGAATGGGACTAAAACCTAAAAAGACACATGGTGAAGATTTGGGAGAGAGTTTGTTAGGAGCATAATCTCGCAAGTAAGGAAAGCATAAACATCCGAAAGTGCGAAGTATAGAGTAATCGGGTTGTTTACCAAACAGTAGTGCATACGGAGTTTTGCCATCAAGAGTTTGTGAGGGGAGTCGGTTGATGAGATAAACAGCTGTGGAGAAAGCCTCAACCCAAAGAGGCAAAGGAACCCGAGCATGAAACATAATTGTGAGACCTGTTTCCGTAACATGACGGTGTTTACGTTCAGCAATCCCATTTTGACTCGGTGTATAAGGACAAGCAATGCGTAACATAATACCACAAGATGTGAGGTGAGAGCGAAATTTAGTATTTGTAAATTCAGTTCCACCATCACATTGAAATGACTTAATTTTAGAGGAAAATTGAGTCGCAATGTAGCGCTGAAAATTGACAAATGTATCAAAAAATCAGATTTGTGTTTCAAAGGAAAAACCAACTGAATCGGGTATAATCATCAATTAACACAGCATAATAGCGAAAACAGTGGTGGAGGAAACAGGTGACGGGCCCCATAAATCACAGTGTAAGCGATCAAAAGGGAAACAACGTTTATTAGTAAGAGAAAAGGTAAACGATGGCTCTTGCCAAGGTTACAACCAACACATAAACTTGAGTCTAAACCCATCAATTTATTGCTAAATGAAATAATGCCAGACTTATTAAGAGTCTCAACAGTACGAAAATTAGGGTGGCCGAGCCGTGCATGCCACAAGTGGACAGAGGCACGCAGTTTATTGGAAGAGACGACAGAAGTAAAGGCATGATGAGGTCGATCAAGCACGTACAGACCATTCTCACATTTGCCGACCCCCAGCACTACTCTTGTGACCTGATCCTGTATGGTAAAGCCAGAAGGAGAAAACGTTACACAACAATTATTATCCTTGGTAAGTTGACTTATGGAAATAAGATTTTTCTTTATGCCAGGAACAACTAAAACATTGGATAAAAGGAGTGAGCTTTTGGGAATAAGAGTAGAGATGGAACCAATGTGAGAAATAGATAGAGACTGACCATTACCAACCATCACCCGTTCATTACCAGAGTACACAGCAGGAACATCCACACCCTCGGAATCATGTGTCATGTGAGAGGTTGCACCAGAGTCCGGATACCATTCGGAGTCATTAGAGTCCGGAATTGAACAAGCAGCAAAGGCCTCAGCAAGATTAGCAGACTGCTTTTTCTTGAGATTAAGAAAAGTCCAGCACCGTTTAGCCAAGTGCCCTTCTCTGTCACATAGCTGACAGTAAACGGGGGAGGAGGTGGATGATTTTGGGGCAGAGGAAGGTTTGGGCTTCCTTTCTTGATGTGACGTGGTCTGGTGGAGGAGTTCTGCTGAGCATAGAATGCAGAATGGGCAGATTGGTGAGACACCGATCTCTCAAAAATCTCATGGCTCAATGCTTTCGGAACAATATCTGCAAAAGAAGGTAACGGAAACTGAGCAAGCATTGTAGTGGAGAAGATTTTATAATCGGGACCTAAGGCTCGCAAGAACCAGTGGACTTTCCAGGTCGTCAATGGGCCGACCATCGCTGCGAGTTGATCACAGATTCCTTTGAAGAGTCGAGAGAATTCAGCGACAGATTTCGAGCCTCGCTGCATGAGTTGAAGCTCATCTTTGAGTTGAAGCTCTCGAGTCTTGGAACGGTGAGAGAATGAGGCTTCAAGAGTGGCCCAGGCCTCATGAGCGTGACGTAAGCCAAGTACTTCACTCATAGACTCCTCTGTAAGAGAAGAATATAGAAGACTTAGGAGAGTCTGATCTGTATTGAGCCAGGACGTGTAGTCGGGATTCACCACCGTGGCGCCATCAGAGCCCGGAACCTTCGGAGAAGGAGCCCGTACAGTGCCATCCAGAAATCCAAAGAGATCTTGGCTGGTCAACAGAGGAATGAACTGATTTCTCCATAGCAAATAATTAGAGGAGGTCAGTTTGATGGTGAGCATATGCATGTTTCACCTTGTTTGCCATGTACTGACGATCCTGGTGAATCCTTCCCTCAGCCACCTCCTACACTGTCTCCTGTCTCTTCTCAGAATCCGGCCACACCGCCTGTTTCCACATCGACGACTACTACCAACACTCACTCCATGATTACTCGAGGAAAAGCTGGTATATCTAAACCTAAGGCTTATACTATGTTCCATATCTCACCTTCCTCTCAGTTTTTACAGGTCCTACTTGCCATAAAAGAACCTCGAGGTTTCAAGTCTGCTGCTAAACACCCTGAATGGCTCTCGGCAATGGATGATGAAATCCAAGCTTTGAAGGAAAATGATACTTGGGATCTTGTACCTCGACCTCGACATCACAATGTGGTTGGTTGTCGTTGGATATTTAAGACCAAACTCATGCTGATGGTTCCATTGAACGCCATAAGGCCCGCCTTGTGGCTAAGGGCTACTCTCAGATACACGGCCTTGATTTTGAAGATACATTCAGCCCTGTGGTACGCCCTGCTACTGTTCGGATCATTCTATCTCTTGCGGTTACTTCTGGATGGCCCTTACATCAATTAGATGTTAAGAATGCCTTTCTCCATGGTCATATTTCTGAAGAAGTTTACATGGATCAACCACCTGGATACATTGATCCCAAATTTCCTCACTATGTGTGTCGTTTAAAGCGTGCCCTTTATGGACTGAAACAAGCCCCTCGTGCTTGGTTCCAACGCTTCAGCTCTTTTTGGTGCAAATTGGTTTTATACTCAGTCAGGCTGACTCTTCTCTATTTGTTCATCACACCACGGCAGGCACGGTCTATCTCTTACTCTATGTTGATGACATGGTGCTTACTGGCAGCAATTCGACTTTGATGAAGACTCTTATTAACCGATTGTCAACCGAATTTGCTATGAAAGATTTGGGTTCCCTCCACTATTTTCTTGGTGTCGAAGTTCACTCTAATTCCCAAGGCTTATTTCTTAGCCAAACCAAGTATGCCCTTGACTTACTACAACGTGCTGACATGGTTGAATCCAAACCCATTACCACTCCATTTGTCGTCGGTCACCATCTCTCCACTGAAGGGCAGCCCTTCTCGGATCCTACCTTTTTTCGGTCTCTTGCTGGAGCCTTACAGTACTTGACAATTACTCGGCCTGACCTCTCATTTAGTGTCAATTCCATTTGCCAGTACATGCATGCTCCAACTGAAGCTCATTTTCGTGCACTCAAACGCATCTTGCGTTATGTTAAAGGCACGGTACATCATGGTCTTCAACTTCACCGGACCTCCTCCCGGGAGTTACTTGCATATTCTGATGCCGATTGGGCAGGTTGTCCTGATACACGGCGATCTACCACTGGATATGTTATCTTCTTAGGTGCCAATCTTGTATCGTGGTGCTCCAAGAAACAATCTACTGTTTCACGATCCAGTGCCGAAGCTGAATATAGATCCTTAGCTGTTGCTACAGCTGAGGTTGCTTGGATTGTTCAACTACTCCGTGATCTACATCGTCCACTGCCTTCCACCCGCAAATCTTATGCGACAACAAGAGTGCCATTTTTATGGCAGTCAATCCTGTCACTCGACCTCGCTCTAAACATATTGCGATTGACTACCATTTTGTTCGTGAATTAATTGCCAATGGTTCGCTAAAAGTTGCCTATGTTCCCTCCAATCTTCAACTCGCTGATTCATTCACCAAGGGAGTCACCAAGTCTCAATTTCTCCTTTTTCGTAACAAACTTCACGTGATTCCATTTCCCACGCTCAGCTTGCAGGGGGTGATAAGGAAGAATCCTCTTCCACTTCTATCATTGATTCTAAATGATTGTACATATCTTTCCTTTCCTAGTTTATAGTTTCTGAATATTTTGTGATTATTTGTTTCCTATTATATAGGATCTGCCTGTTGTAATTTCCCTATTTATAATGAATCCAACAGCCTCACTATTCATTGAGGATTTCAATCATACACTACACTGGTCTTTGAACCTCTTCAAGAAGCATCCCTGAAAATCCCAAATCGTGAGGAAAGATAGAGAGTAAAGTGTTGAGAGTTTTTTGTAAAGCTTGGTTGTAAGCTTTGTAATTCTTTGTTTGTTTATAAAGAAGATTTAGAATTTTGAGTTTTCTCTCATTCACCTCTATTATGTTGTTTATTCACAACAAGTGGTATCAGAGCTACGGTTCCACGGAGGGATCCCGAAATTCAGTAACGAAGTTTCGGTTCGGAAAGTCGATTCCGACGAAAGTTGTCGAAAATCGATTTTGAGCATATCATCGGACTTTTCACGGAGAGACGAGCACGGTGGTATTTTCCGGCGATCGATCGGAGGTCCAGAGACACCGCACGCGCCGCACGCGCCAGACGAGGGTTACTCACGCGCTCCACGCGCACCACACGCTCTGCACGCGCCAACCTGAGGAAGAAGACGACTGCCACGTCAGCGCCAGTCACGCCACGTTCGCCAGTCAGCGCACAGTCAGCGCCACGTCAGCGCACGTCAGCAGCCCAGTCAGCGCCACGTCAGCGCACAGTCAGCAGCCCAGTCATCTGCCACGTCAGCGGTGCCTGGTAAATTTCAGATAGGTCCCTAAACTTTCTGAAAATTACAGTTTAGCCCCTATACTTTCAGATATTTTCAATTAGTCCCTGAACTTTTTGAAATTGCAATTTAGTCCCTGAACTTTTCCGTAATTGCACTTTGGCCCCTGAACTTCGGAAATTGCACTTTGACCCCTGTAATTTCTGGAATTTGCAATTTGGTCCCTGTGTCGGATTTTGACAAACGAAGTGTCATTTCCACCATTTTCGACCATTCCGGACGCAACGGTGAGGTCCGTTTTTTGAAATTCTGCTTAGAATTTTTTGTGATGGAGGGGGCAACGGAAAAATGATTTTGTTAACCAGTACAAACTATTTCACATGGAGAGGAAGGATGAAAGACCTTCTGTATGTGAAGGACTATGATGGATCGGTATTTCTGGAGAAGAAACCAGAAGGAATGATCCGATGAGAAGTGGGCTAATCTTCACCAGAAAACATGCAGTACTATTCGTCAGTGGATCGACGATAGTATCGTCAACCATGTCAGTGAAGAAACAAATGCACGTGTTTATGGGGAAAGCTGGAGGAGCTTTTCCGAGCAAAGACTGGAAACAACAAGCTGTACTACATCAAGAAGATGATGGGTTTGAAATACCAGGAAGGTACAGCTGTGGCGGACCATATCAACGATTTCCTCGGAACCATGAAGGAATTGTCTGGATTGGGCATAGACTTCGGAGATGAGGTAAATGGCTTAATACTCCTTAATACGTTACCAGAATCTTGGGAAACGTTCAGATCTACGGTGATCAATTCAGCCGCAGATGGGAAAGTCACTATGGAGATGGCAAAGACCAGGATCTTCGAGGAAGAAAAGAGGACGAGAATGCAGGAGTCAGCATCAGCCTCAACCTCAGAAGCTCTAGTGACAGAGAAGAACACCAGAAGGGGGAGGAGTAAAAGCCGAGGCCCAGGGAGATCAGACAAGAACCGAGGTAATCAAGAACTAGAGATATTGAGTGCTATCACTGTAAAAAGAAAGGCCATATGAAGCGGGATTGCTACAAACTGAAGAACGAGCAGTCCAGGAGAGATGGTGACTCTAATCAAGAAAGAGTTGCTACTACCACCGAGAAACCTCCAAAGAATTTCATATATATATGAAGAAGATGTTGTGAATCTTGCCAGCCACGAGACCAGTTGGGTGATAGATAGTGGCGCATCCATACACGCCACATCTCGCAGAGACTTCTTTTCATCTTACACACCAGGGGACTACGGTGCTGTAAGGATGGGGAATGACGGACAGTCCAAAGCCGTCGGTATTGGAGACATCTGCCTTGAAACAGAGAACGGGACAAGGCTAGTGTTGAAGGGAGTCAAGCACATCCAGTATCCGGTTAAACCTGATCTCAACAGGCAAGCTGGATGATGAAGGTTTCTGCAGCACCTTTAGTGACGGATGCTGGAAGCTCACTAAAGGATCAATGGTCGTGGCACGAGGTAAGAAAGATTCAACTCTGTATTTGATGCATGCTAAGCTTTCAAATAGTAGCATAAATACAGTCAACAGTAATGAGGCAGCCGAGCTATGGCATAAAAAGCTCGGTCACATGAGCAAACAGGGATGGAGATACTACGCAGGCGGAATGTTCTTCCGGAATTGAAGAACTCACACTTACGGAAGTGTGAACACTGCATGGCTGGAAAGCAGAACAGAGTATCCTTCCAGAGCTCCCCGCCTCAACGGAAACCGGAGGTACTAGATCTCATACATTCAGATGTATGCGGTCCGATGCAGACACGAACACTTGGTGGGTCACTGTATTTTGTGACATTCATTGATGATCATTCAAGGAAGATCTGGGCATACACCTTGAAGAGAAAAGATCAAGTGCTAGGAGTGTTCAAGGAGTTTCATGCCTTGGTGGAGAGAGAAACCGGCAAGAAACTGAAGTGCATCAGAACAGATAACGGTGGAGAATACAGAGGTCCGTTTGATCAGTACTGCAAGACGCAAGGAATCAGACATCAAACGACACCTCCGAAGACACCTCAGCTGAATGGCCTGGCTGAGAGGATGAACAGAACCTTGTGCGAGAGGATCAGAAGCTTGCTGTCACAAGCCAAGCTGCCGAAGACATTTTGGGGGGAGGCACTCATCACAACAGTACATGTTTTGAACATGTCCCCAGCGGTCGCACTAAAAGGTAATGTTCCTAACCAAGCTTGGACAGGTAAAGAAGTGTCATACGAACACTTACATGTCTTTGGGTGCAAAGCATTTGTACACATCCCAAAGGACGAGAGATCCAAGCTTGATGCAAAGACGCGACAGTGTGTCTTTATTGGCTATGGTCAGGATGATTTCGGCTACAAACTGTATGATCCTGTGGAGAAGAAGATTGTCAGAAGCCGAGATGTTGTCTTTGTTGAAGACCAGACCATAGAAGATATCAGGAAGGAGATGAAGACAATGCCCCAGCAATACAGAAATGTGAATCCAGAACCTCATACACCGGTGCCAGTACGAGTTGAAGATGAGGTTCCCAGACAGGAGGGTACAGGTGATGAAGCTCCCAGAGATGATGATCATGATCAACCACCAGTACCAGAAGTTCACCAACAGTTCCACAGAGAAGGTCTGACAGAGAGAAGCGACCTTCAACCAATACTCTGCATATGAGTATGTGCTGCTTACTGACGGGGGAGAACCCGAGAGCTACCAGGAGGCTGTGGAAACAGAGGACAGAGAAAAGTGGGAGGAAGCCATGCAAGATGAGATGAAATCTTTGCATGACAATCACACTTTTGAGTTGGTGAAATTGCCAAGAGGCAAACGGGCTTTGAAGAACAAATGGGTGTACAGGGTGAAGCAACAGGCACACTTCACAACCCCGGTACAAAGCCAGACTAGTTGTCAAGGGATTCAATCAGAGGAAAGGCATTGACTTCGATGAAATCTTCTCTCCAGTTGTGAAGATGTCATCCATCAGAGTGGTACTCAGCTTAGCAGCAAGCCTCGACCTGGAAGTTGAGCAGATGGATGTCAAGACCGCATTTCTTCACGGAGATCTGGAAGAAGAAATTTACATGGAGCAACCAGAAGGCTTCAGAGTCAGCGGGAAAGAGGACTATGTGTGCAGACTCAGAAAAGCCTCTACGGTTTGAAACAGGCACCGAGACAGTGGTACGTGAAGTTTGAGTCAGTTATGGGGGAGCAGGGATACAAGAAGACTACTTCAGACCATTGTGTTTTCGTTCAGAAATTTTCTGACGATGATTTTATCATCTTACTGTTATATGTAGATGATATGTTGATAGTTGGCAGGAATCAATCGAGGATTGATAATTTGAAGCAGCAACTGAGTAAGTCTTTTGAGATGAAAGACTTGGGGCCAGCTAAACAGATTCTTGGCATCAGGATCGGCGTGATCGGAAAGCCAGGAAGTTATACTTGTCACAGGAGGAGTACATCGAGAAGGTACTTCAGAGATTCCAGATGGACAAGGCTAAAGCGGTTAGCACTCCTCTTGCTACCCACTTTAGATTGAGTACGCAGCAGAGTCCCTCTACTGAGACAGGGAAGGAGGAAATGAAACAGGTTCCATACACCTCAGCAGTGGGAAGTCTTATGTATGCCATGGTGTGCACGAGGCCAGACTTAGCACACGCAGTTGGATTGGTCAGCCGGTTTATGTCAAACCCAGGACGGGAACACTGGAATGCTGTCAAATGGATTATGCGGTATCTTCGAGGCACATCCAAGATGAGATTATGTTTTGGAAGCAGCGAACCAGTGTTGATGGGCTACACCGATTCAGATATGGCAGGAGATGTGGATACCCGAAAGTCTACTTCGGGGTATCTGATTACTCTCTCAGGAGGAGCTGTGGCATGGCAGTCTAGGTTGCAGAGATGTGTTGCACTTTCTACAACAGAGGCAGAATTCATTGCAGCGACAGAAGCTTGCAAGGAATTGCTGTGGATGAAGACATTCGTCCAGGAATTGGGTTTCAAGCAGGAGAAGTACATTTTGTACTGCGATAGCCAGAGTGCTATCTATCTCGGTAAAAATTCCATTTCATTCGAGGTCAAAACATATCGATGTGAGGTATCACTGGATACGGGACGTCCTGAGCTCAAGGCTGTTAGAACTCAGGAAAATTCACACCGACGACAACGGTGCCGATATGTTCACGAAGGTTTTACCGAAGGAGAAGCTTGAAATCTGTCGTGCCATAGCCGGGATGACAAAACTCTCCACATAGTCAGAGTGGGGAGATTCAGAGAACTACGATTGGCTTGATCCCAACTCAGGGTACGTAGGCAGTCATACAGATGCAGCCAGGGGAGGATCCTTTGGAGGATCCGGTTTGGATGATTGATGGTCGGCTCAGATTTTGGAAATCTTCACCGAGGGGGAGATTTGTTGAAGATGCTTGAGCGCCGAAAGTGCATGCAACTTGCATGAATAATGCATGCACTTTCGGCCCATTTGTCACCACTGTGGTGTGTCAAACACACGTTGTGCCAAAGACGTGTGCACTGTAGCACACGTCTTTGGGGCTATAAAAAGAGCCCAAATCATTATTAGAATCATCCCTGAAAATCCCAAATCGTGAGGAAAGATAGAGAGTAAAGTGTTTGAGAGTTTTTTGTAAAGCTTGGGTTGTAAGCTTTGTAATTCTTTTGTGGGTATATATAAAAGAAGAGTTTTCTCTCAATTCACCTCTATTATTGTGTGTTTATTCACAACAGTTTCTAATGCGGGAGCAGATTTCAGATCGGTGTAGAATTAATTATACTTTGTGTGAACAAATGGTAATTTGGAGTTGACATGCATCTTTTCAATTAGTGTGTAGACTACACGATCTTGCCGAGAAATGCTCCATGTTGGCCGGAAGAAGTGGGATCTGAACATGCAAATTAATTACTTCCTACACAATTTTTAATAAACAAAACTATTTAAGAATCTTAAAAAATAAAATTTCCCTTCCTTCAGTTGGCCGCATATTTTATAAACGGAAATTATCATCATCCATTCGAAAAATATATATATAAATTTGATTTTAAAAAAAACTCTTATTTTTTTTAAATTATTATCGGTTTATCTTAAGTTATACAATTGTGACATTTACATCCAAAAGATAATAATTGCGAATTTTTTACACCCAAAAATCATTTATTGATAATTTTCCATAAATTAATAACAACCACTACATAAGTAGTAGTGATGATGATGATGATGATGATATAGCAAAGATTTTAGCCTAGATGAATCTTGAAAATAAAAATTAGGTCCCTTCATTTTAATTCTGAAAAGTTTGCAACTATGTAACTGTTAACTTTTAAAAGTTTACCAAATAAGTAAATATTTTTTTTGAGATTGTTGAAAACTCCACCACCAAATCATCCATTCGAATTTAAGCGGAGTATGTAAAAGTTCCGGCTGTCCCAAACTCTTATAAGAAACGTACTTCATATATTCGAACACAAAATCTGAAGATCAGATTTTGAATCTTACACCACCAAACAATATCCATTGGGGACTAAATAAAATACCATTGTAAATATGTTCAAGAGAAAATACCATTGTTAAAAGAAATGCGAATTCCTATCCTTGTCATACCATGTTCTTGATTGTAAGAAAGAGCTGCCAGCATATTTTATGAATTGGCAATGAATTTTTTTAATCTTTCAGGAATTGTAATCCATAAATATTTTTCTACTCTCAATCCATCTCTCTAATCACTTTTTATTAGTCTAGCTTACTCGTTCATCATTACGGCCATGTGCAATTTTGACTTACTGGTTACAAGGAGCAACAGCTACCCTTAATTAAAATTATTATATCATATATGATATTAATTAATTAATTGAACTCTTTAATTTCCTCAGCAGATGCCTATTGAAAAGTGAAAATCACCGTATTAAGTCCACGATTAATTAGTAATTTACAGATAAGCCTGGTAAAAATACAATAATTTCATGTACATTTTTCTTTTTACCGAATGTCAAAGGAATAATATTTGGCTATATATAGCATCTGAATAGTGATGAGTTATTTGGATGTACACTTGTCATTATTGATATAAAATAATTATTCATTTATTGATACTTTACAAATGAGGCCAAATCTCAAGTTAGCAGTTAAACTCAATAATAATAATAATAAAATATTGAGTTGGCCACAAATTTTTTTTTGCCTGTCAAGCATTGACATCGAAACAAAAAATAATAAAACATTATAATAAAAAAGTAATATCAAATTTGTTTTAAAATAATCTCAATATATTTGAGTTTCTCTTGTTAGAATATTTTATTCTAATATTATTATGGGTTTCTATTAATTGTGATATATGTTTTAATAAAGTGTTAAAATAATTGATTTTGTAATAGAAACTGTAAAGCTCAATTATCCGATCTAATAAAGTGACTATACTTTATTAATTGATGTGTGGAAATTAGAACGGGCTTTGGAGATGTTATGAGTTTTTGATGGATGAGTTTATTACACTCTACAGATTAGTGAACTAAGGTTTCATCCTGACACCCCTATAATAGCTTATTCAATAAGCTTTATTTATATTATATGATTTACTCTCTATTTCATTATGTAAATAATTATTGTGATAAGCTTTAATTAAGCTTAATAATTGAGATAATAATAAAGCATAAGGACAAGCTTAATCATTATCTCATTTATACTTTCACTATACGACGGAAAAATTCATAATTATTCTGCCACTAATAGTTAATTAGCGACAAAATAGCGACGGAAAAATTGCGTCTCTATTTTGTTGGTACCAAAAAATAACAATGAAAATATTACATCTGTCGATAAAATTAGCAAAATGAAAATTTATTTCATCTCTATATAACGACGTAAATTCCATTACGATGGAAAATTCTTTAACTAGTTATTTAGTTACGGAAATTTATTCCATCACCAAATAGTTATGAAATTTCCGTAGCTATTTCATAACTATTTATTTTTATAAAAATTTTAAAGTGTAAATTTTAAAGATGTGTGAAACTTTTAAATTTTATAAATAAATGAAACTTTTAAATTTTAGAAAGTGAAAAGTTTTAAAAGTTTAGAGAGTTTAATTTTTTTTATAAATATAGAGATGTGAGAAATTTTTAAATTATAGCGAGAGGAAATTTTTAAATTTTAGATAAGGATAAAAATCAATCATTTTACACTTGTAGTTTCATTTATCCCCTTAATTTAGCATAATAATTAAATTTATGCTAAGGAACCATTCTCTCAAGGCTCCAAGAGTACGAGAAACAAATTCCACAAGGACATTATGCACTGTATTGCCTGGCTTTTTTACTGTGATTTTTATCTTTTATGTATGTGAAATAATACTTTGGATGCATATCTAAAAAAATATACTTGACATTTGGATTTTAGAGGCCAGAAATTTAATATGGTGTTCTAACAGTGTACAACTTCAAAAATTCCAACCCTGTGTAATATTCGTATTTTGGCCATAATTTATTACTCCGATACCAAATTAAGGTGATTTAAGTTCCATATGTAAAAAAAACTCAAAGATCTATTATTTTGATGTTCGTAAGATTTTCGAATTATGAAATTTTCAAAACCAAAATTGACGAAGAATCCAAAGTATTCCATATCTAATTATTATTTTCAAAAAAAAAAAATGTTATTGGTGGAGGTCAGCATCTATGCATGGCAACGGGCCGGGCTTATCAAAGCCCGGCCTGGGCCCGTGCTGTCATC
>SKCR01026726.1:0-89264 GCA_019454045.1 Zanthoxylum bungeanum
AACCCCCGGGTGGAAGTGCCCCGACCTGGATCTTTTTATTTTAAATGGATCCAGATCGCTTCAAGGGATGAAGTGCGCGAACCCCTCGTGGCAGTGTCAGACTCCCGAGGCCGGAGCGTAACTACCTCATAACTTGTATTTTTAAGAAACACCTCGGGATGGCAACAGCGGGGAGTGAGTTCCCTCGTGAAGCAATCTGCCTAACTAAGTCAGCAGCAACACCTCGGGATGACGACCGTGGGGAGGGAGTTACCCCGTGAAGCAATCTGCATAACTGAGTCGACAGTAAAACCTTGGGATGGCGACCGCGGGGATGGAGTTCCCCTGTGAAGCAGTCTGCCTAACCGAGTCGACAGCAACACCTCGGGCTGGTGGCCGTGGGGAGAGAGTTCCCTCGTGAAGCAATCTACCTAATCGAGTCGGCAGAAATACCTCGGGATGGCGACCGCGGGGAGGGAGTTCCCCCGTGAAGCAATCTGCCTAACCGAGTAGGCAGCAATACCTCGGGATAGCGACCGCGAGGAGAGAGTTCCCCCGTGAAGCAATCTACCTAACCGAGTCGGCAGCAAAACCTCGGCATGGCGACCGCGGGGAGGGAGTTCCCCCATGAAGAAATCTACCTAATTGAGTCGGCATCAATACCTCGGGGTGGCGACCGCGGGGAGGGAGTTCCCCCGTGAAGTAATCTGTCAAACCGAGTTAGCAGCAAAACCTCGGGATGGCGACCGCGGGGAGGGAGTTCCCCCGTGAAGTAATCTGCCTAACCGAGTCGGCAGCAATACCCCAGGATGGCGACCGCGGGGAGGGAGTTCCCCCGTGAAGCAATATGCCTAATTGGTTTAGGGGAGGCGACTATAGGGAGGGTGTTCCCGTAGGTTTTGCTTGATCGGTTGGATCAGGAGAAGCATGGCACGGGGAGGTTTCTGCCCTCGTGGCGTATGCAGGCTCCAGAGCGCGCAGCATAAGGAGGTTTTTGCCTTTAGGGTCTCGGTCGCTCACCTATCCATATCTCGGCTTGCTGGGACACTGAATTGTAAGGTTCAAAATTATATTTTGGAGGCACCAGGTGGGACGCCATCTCGGGGCCCCGTGTTTTATTTATACTTTGTTTTTATGGAGTATGTGCTAAGTCACCTCCACAGTTTTCGTCTTATTTTACCCTTGTTTTAATTTTCGCCAATTCATAGAAAGGGGACGCCCGTGCCATGTTTCAATTATTTATTCGGTTCGGGGCTGGATTCGTTCCGCCGAGGCCCATATGGTTTACTCGGCTCGGGGCTGGATTCGTTCTGCCGAGGCCTCAGTATACCATCGACTTGGGGCTGGATTCGTTTCGCTGAGGCCGCATGGTTATTCGGCTCGGGGCTGGATTCGTTCCGCCGAGGCCGAATGGTTATGTCCCACCGTGTCAGCCTTTTGGTTTGAGGACGTAACATTCCCCCAGAGCCAAGTGTTTCTCTCAGCTCGAGGCCGGGTTACGTCCCACCGAGTCAGCCTTTTGGTCTAGGGACGTAACATTCCCCCAGAGCCAAGTATTTCTCTCAGCTCGGGGTCGGGTTACGTACCACCGACTCAGCCTTCTGGTCTTGGGACGTAACATTCCCCCAGTGCCAAGTGTTTCTCTCAGCTTGGGGTTGGGTTACGTCCCACCGAGTCAGGCTTTTGGTATGGGGACGTAACATTCCCCCACAGCCAAATATTTCTCTCAGCTCGAGGTCAGGTTATGTCCCACCGAGTCATCCTTTTGGCCCGGGGACGTAACATTCCCCCAAAGCCAAGTGTTTTTCTCAGCTCGGGGTCAGGTTACGTCCCACCGAGTGTACCTTTTGTCTGGGGACGCAACATTCCCCTAGAGCCAAATGTTTCTCTCAGCTCGGGGTTGGGTTACGTCCCACTGAGTCAGTCTCTTCGGTCGGCCAGACCTCGAGTAGTCACTTGCAAGAACACATTCGGAGTAAATTATGTAAGGCAAGAAGTATGATAGAGACATGCATTGACAAAAATACATAATTTGTAAAGAAGTTATTACAGAAAGTTGTGTTTTGTTCAAAGTTTACATGAGGCCCCGTGCGGGTTACCCCTCACTCATCGGCCCGCCATTTTTGAAATTATTATTGAGAGATCTCCCTCTTGTAATATCGGATGGCCGCATGGATGGGCCCCATGTCCAAATTGGGCAGCACCATCGGGATAATTTCAGCGCAGTCCCCGACCCCCTCGAGTCTGATTGCCTCCCGCTCGGTCTCCAACTTAGCTTCCTTCTTTTTAAGCTCCTCGCAAACCCGGTCCATCTCCCCGTCCTTGGCTCTCAGCTTGGATTCAAGACAGCACACTTCCACTCTCAGGATCCTGTTATCGGCCTGGGCAATCTCCAAGTCCTTCTTGTCATCCTCGACATTTTTCCTTTAGAACGTGGCGATGGATCTTAGAGACTTGTTTGTTGTGTGAGCCTCGACTGTGGCCAGCTCCAAGCTCTTGATCTACTCGTCCTTTTTAGCCAGCTCGGCCTCCATTTCAGTAATCTTGGTTTGGAGCCTCTGGGCTTGACCTCCTTCAGATAGAAGTCTCAGAAGAAGATCTTTATTCTTTGCCACCAGATAGTTTGCCTTCCGAGAAGAAGTAGAAAATCATAATTCAGTCTAAGTCAAAAATTCAGAACGTAAATGAAAAAGATCGTTACCTTGGCCATTTGGGAGCATAGCACGGAGACAGCATCCTCATGGGAGATATCTTTGTATTTCAGAATCTTTGCCGGAATGACTGCCTCGGCCAGTTTGTTGAATGCCGGCACTAAATAAGAATTGGCCTCTCTTATGTACTGGCTGATATCCTCGACACCGAGTATCGCGGCGCCCTTCCACTTTTTGGAAGAGCCCTCCGACATTTTCTTCTCTTTCCGAGCAGCCTGCTTTCTCTTCAGGACATGTTCCTCCTTGATCTTCCGAGCAAGCTCGGCTTCCCCAGCCCCAATCAAACGTCTCATTTTTCTTGTAGGCTTTGAGGGGCTGGCAGGTCGGGCGGTAGATGGTGGTGATGCCCTGGAAGGAGGAGCCAAACTCTGGATGGTCGGCGGAGCCGCTTCTTCAATCATCTTTTTGGCCTCAGAGCTTGTTGGCCATTTCCGAGAAAGCCCGGCTCCAGATTGACCGGTTTTCTTTGTCGCACCGGCCAACTGTTCAAGGTATTTTGGGCGTTTCGACATTCCTGCAAAAGTAAAGGCAAGAACGTGGTCAGTCCGGAATTTGAAAAGTTTGAAGTCATTATTATGTCTAGCAAACAAGAGGGTTAGTTGGGAGGTTAGTAAGAATCTATCTATCTGCCCCGGGACTTTCGGGGGAGCAGTTCGAATGAGGCTCGACTTAATAAAGGTCGCATCATTAACCAGTTCTTTCCAATGGTCAGCATATCACCGAGCGTGCTATATCCGCATCCGGACTCGGTGAGAGACCTTGGGAGCATCCCTCCAACAGGCTGGGAAGGATCAGGAAGTTAGAATTCTATCGTAAAAAAAGAAGCAGAAACACTAAGAGTTAGATTCCTAACCTCTCGCTCTCAATATATCTGGGACTGAAGTCTCCTCTTCATGTGTTATCAGGGCCCGTCACCAGTCTCCTGTGGCCAAGAACCATGAATCGTTGAAGTTTTTGTTAGAGTCGGGGAGCCTGCAGATGATATTTGATGATTCGGCATAGGCGGAGAGATAATACCAACCATGATGTGTTTTAGGGTTGGCCTTCAGTCTGTACAAACTTTTCACTTTTTTAAGGGTTGGCTCACCAAAGCCTGCCCGGTGCCAAATCACATTCAGCCCGGCCAAAATCCTCTAACTGTTCAGGCTTAGTTGGCAGGGGTGATCTCCATTTCGGCTATCATCTAGGCGAAATAGCGATGTATGGGTAGATGAAGTCCATATTCGAAAAAGACTGGAAGAAGGGCAACCGAGCCCTCATCAAGTTCGCTGGCACGATCATATGGGCAAGGAACTTCAAAGACAGTGTCTATTGGGATGTCATAGCATTGTCAAAGGAGGTCCAGATCATCGTCAGTTATCTTGAAAGGCTGATTCATATCCAGGGCCGAGTGGTCGAGTTCGTCGGGCTCCGGATCCTTCCGGGGAATTCATGGTGGTAGGTTTCTTGTTCAATTTCGGAAGGGGTAGGGGTGGTGTCAGGATCCTCTATGTTAGGTACTTCCGAGCTTGAGGAAGGCTCTTCGGTGCGAGGAGTTTGAGGTTTTGAAGGCTTTACCGATGAGGTTTCACTGTCAGACATTCCTAACCGTCGAAGTGGGTGAAAAGGTTAGTTAATGACTACTTTAATGTATCGAGGACTTAAATAGCTACCCTAAAATTTTAACAACTAAGCCTATAGTCTCTATACGCCTTATCAATGTCCACAAACAAATAAATCTCTTCCTAAACTGCATCAAGCCAAAAACAAGTCCAAAAATAACTCGAAGCTACCCTAACCTATTACTAATCATTCTACCAAACACATATACACTACAAAAGTCCCAAAACAGAGACATGTTTCACCACATGCAGCAAAAACACAAAATAAACAAGAGAGAGAAGAAGAGAAAACAGTAGGATTCGCAACTCATGAAAAACAAAGCAATGAGGTCGTTCAGAAGACTTACTTGGTTCTTTTGGAAGGATTGAAGATTGCTCGGTGCGGTCTAGTCGTTATTTGAGTTCACTGGTCACAATTGGGAGAGAGGAGTTCTCGCGGTTGGGAAAGTTCGAAGTGTTCATGAAAGAAGGCAACATTCTTTACTCTGTTTTCTTATAATTTTTTCGGTGCATTTGTGGATGTTAGATTGAACGAAAGCGTCAGATGTACGCCACATGTCGCTTTTTAAAGTGATCTTTCAGAGTTGGATGGACGGCTGAGATTGGACGTCCTTTGAGTTGGCAATGGCGGTCGGATTGCTTGCTTTTTGGCGGGAGAATGACAGATGGTTGACAAGTGGTAGGCTCCCATTAAACCCTAGAAGTGATCTGATGGGCATTTAAGAGGATGTGACGGTTACGCGTCTCGAGGGGCGGTTTACAGAAGGGCAATAAAGGGATTTCGCTTCAGCTGGAAGGAAGTCAGGCCGAACACCTGAGTCAGACCGAGGACAAGATAAATATAGGCTAATGAATTTTCTCCTTCAAATATCGGCCACCAGTTTATCAGCAGTACCACTCTTTTTATATAGTTCTCGGCACCAACTCGTACACTTGTGGGAACCGAGAACTAGGGGACAAATATTGGAGGTATTTTCAAACACGAAGGCATTTGAATAATACGATAAGGGTAGAAAGGGTAACTCCCTTTTTGACCAAGAGCCTTAATGCCGACCCATTCAGAAGGGTGTTTCCGACCATATAACATGACATGTTCCGACAGAGAAGGCCGAGCACTCCTTGACAAGTGGCCGACCACTTCAACATGGCTGGTCGGATATTATCATATCGGAAGCAGTTTTTCTCATAATAGAGGACCATTGTGACCGACCTCATGAAGACCGAGCAGATGGCAAGATATTTTCCACCGCCTCATCCTTACTGCATAAGGTGATAAGACACTATCCTTATGGGATAAGATGATGGGACATGGTGATGATGGAAACAAGATATTTTCGGCCAATTGGACTTGGGGGAAGGAAGCCCATTAATGAATTCACATGGGTGGTGTCATCAAGAAGGGGATAACACCGCCTCTTTGTTAGTATAAATAGGATGGGGAAATACATTTGTAAGGGTTTGTTGAATGATTAGTAAATTTTATTACTAAAAAGCTAGAGAGAACTATTCTGTAAACACAAACAGCTCGATTTCCGCACTGATCGATCATAAAACAGGTCGGTCGAGTACATTTCGATAAAAAAACACCCATCTATTTTGTGCCCGTGAACGTAGGTTGGATTCAATCCGCCGAACCACGTTAATACTTTACGTTGATTTGCATGTTTATTCCATTTTGTCAAAGTTTGCTTTTGGTTTCCCATAACCAAACAAATTCACTGTTAAAGGAAGACTATCTCGGGAGCGGTATTCCCTTATTGCCTCTGAGACAAAAATGAGCCATCAACATATATATTAAATTTTATTTATGTGTTTATGTCCAAAAGTCACAACCCTTTCAAATAAATTTCTTGCATGTTTTGCAAAATAAACAAACTTAGTCCAATCAATCCACTTGTTAATTACCTAACACAAGTCACAGAACATCAAATTTGAACTACTATTGTCGTGATCATACGCTTTCTCACTCAAACTATTTTTTCCAATTCCAATGATCATTTATGTTTGCTATTACTTTTTCAATGGTAAAAAATTCTCAAACTACTTCTTCATTAAACAAATTCTTAGGGCTTGCCACTACTTTTACAATGATTAAATTTATCATGCAAATTACATTTATGTTTGCCAGAAAACTATATTTCCAAATGAATTATTAATTATATTTTCTTACCGTTATTTTTCTTTTCTACATGCATATTTTATGTACTTCACAGATGAAAAACATCATTAGATCTCAAATGATGTTTCCAATAATACCAAGTATATGTGAATCATGCACAAAATTTTATAACACAAAGATAATAAGTCTTAAGATTATTAACTGGATGTGTTATGAATCATTTTTAACATGCATAATTCAATAAAATTATTACTACCAAATATGCAATCAAACATAAACACAAGGACTTGAAAAACCATGTAAATGGTAGAAGATGAAAACTTGAGACCAAGTCAAGTTGTCTCTGTCCTTAAGAACTTATTAACCCTATCTCGGTGCACTTTCGGATCACTTGGCTAACGTTCTCTCAGGATACTTGATTGCTTCTTGATTAAGGGATACTCCTTTTGATCAAGAACTTGAACTTGAAAATGGTGGAAACTCTCTCTAATTTTTAAACTCTATAATATGTCTATATATAAATATTTTTCCCCAAAATTGAATGAATTAAAATGAACCTAAAGAGCCCTTTATATAGGCATGAATGGGTTCCATTATAGGCACCATTTGGTTTAGGGTGTAACCCGTCTAAATGAGATACCCCTTCCAAATGCCCTTTAAAACCTAGATGTTAGTTCCATTTTTATTGGCATGTGTCCGTGACAAACCAAGTTCAATTGAGTTGTAATTAGTCGTGAAGATCTTTGTGCAATTGGACTGGTTTTTGGCTGTTGTGCATCAGACATGCGTTCGTGGTGCGTTCGTTGCAGTGTTCGAACGATTAGTGTTAGTGCTGCATTTTTTATTGGGTTCGAACGTGTGGCGTTAGTGGCACGTTCGCCATTGGGTTCGAACGAGAGTATTTCAGAGAGCAAACGTTTGAGTCACGTTCTTGATGGGTTCGAACGGGATCATTCCAGAGAGCTCACGTTCTTTGTACGTTCGAGTGGCGTTCGAACGAGTCTTCACAGAAAGGGCGCGTTCGTGGAGCGTTCTAGTATACGTTCGAACATGACTGCGATTTGAAAGCGTTTTTGGCCCTTTTCACTTTGAAAACCCTAGTTTTTTCACCCTACCTATAAATATAACATGTAGCCGCCATCCCCTTTTAGTTGAAGCACTTTTCCTTTGAGCCAAAATCTCTCAAAGCTTTCAACCTTTATTGAATCCACCTTGAGGACTCCTTTCATCTTCTTATCTTTTTTGTTAAAACTGTGATTCCATCTTTGATAAACCTTCAACACAACTTAACCCAAAATCTCTAATCCTTTAGAGTTCTTTAGAAGGAGTTTTGGTAGTTGGAGTTTCTGCGTCATTGGTGATACAATCTACTCAGAGACTTCAGAGGTTCTGAAGAAAACCGTGGGTCGCGGGCTTGAGGAGTTGCCTTGAGTTCTTGCAGTATTGAGGTACTTGAGTCGATGGAGTTGCTACCATAGGTCTTGACCATCGCTGTAAGTTTTTCTCTATATAGTGGATTCGGGCGGTGGCCTATACCCGGAGTGGTTTTTTACTCGCAAGAGTTTTCCACTTCGTCACCAAAATTTTTGTGTTGATTTTGTGTGGTTTGATTTATTTGATGTTTTACTTTATTTGATGTTTTACTTTCTGTTATTTATTTAGTATTGCAGCATATTTTATTTGTTGGATATTGTGGTTTCCTGTTAATTTATCCATAGTAGCAGTAATCAAGACTTGTCTTGTTTATTACGTTAAATTCCGCATAGGGTCAGAACCTAGGCTAATCGCGAATTTTCAATTGGTATGAAAGAATGAACTCGATCCTTGACCCATTGCTATGGAACGTAGTCAACCCTTGAATTGTCCGCCATTTTTTAATGGCACAAAATATTTACATTGGAAGTTCACATGAAGGCGTTCCTTAAGTCCTTAGATGAGAGGGTCTGGATGGCTGTTGAACACGGGTGGAAACTTCCCGTTTTTGTTGTAGATGGGGTCTCTTCCCCTAAAGATAAACTGACCTGGACCAATGACGAATTTGATTCTAGCAATAGGAACAGCAAGGCTGTTAATGCCATACATGGTACTATGTGCTCAGCTGAATTTATGAGAATGTCTATGTGTGAGATAGCCAAGGATGCTTGGGACATCCTGCAGACTGTGCATGAGGGCATATTGTCTGTTAAAAATAATAGACTCCAGGATCTTGCTACTAGGTTTGAGGTCGCTAAAATGAAGGATTATGAGACCTTTGATCAATTTTATGCTGAGATTAACGATATTGTTAACTCAAGCTTTAACCTAGGTGAGACTATTCCTACCAGTAGGATAGTTAGGAAAATCCTCAGATCCCTGCCTGGTAAGTTCCTACCCAAAATCACCTCCATCGAGGAAAGAAATGACCTTGATCAGCTTAATTTAGAAGACCTCGTAGGAAAACTGCAGGTTTATGAGCAGAAACTTCCTGGGCATCTAAAGCCCAAAAATATAGCGATGAAGATAGCGAAGGAAGTTGTTCATGGTTCGTCTAGTGATAAGGATACCCTCATAGATCATGATTTGGCCTTGTTTGTAAAGAAGTTTAGGAAATTTCTTAAGCTGAAGAAGAGTGGCCATAATAGTGATGAGATATGGAGGATATGCCTAGAGAGAGTAGGCATAGCAGGAGTGAGTCTGGATAGGATATGGATAGTAGATCCCGTGGTGCCCATTGCTATGAATGTGAAGGATATGGGCACGTTAGATCTGAGTGTCCCACATACCTTATGGCTAAAGGCAAGAAAGCCATGGCAGCATCCCTTAGTGATTCTGAATGTGATGTTTCTCCTAAAGGCAATTATATAGCCTTTACTGCTAGGGTGCCTGATGAGATAGAGAATGAAGTTAATGATGTTGATTCCGAAGTCTCTCTCAATGAGTCTGTTGATGAGGAAAGTCTTCAGGTAGCTTATATTGAACTGTTTAATGAGAGTTTAGCTATTAAGAAGACTAATATAGAGGCCAGTAAAAGGCTGAAAGCTGTGGAGCTAGAAAAGAATGAAACTCAAGCTAAATTTGAGCAAAGCCTTTTGATGGTTGATGACCTAGAGGAGAGGAATAGAGGCATAGTTGATAGGGTTCAAATCTTAGAGACTGAACTTGAAGATGCTAGAACTCAGTTGTCTGCATTTTCTAGTGGGAATAAAAAGGTGGACCGTATGTTAGGTATTGTTAAGCCTAATTGTGATAAGACTTCTTCGCCCAGAGCAGTGTCTACCTCAGCTAAACGTGACTTAGGTAAGAAACCTACTATTGTAGTTATGTGATCCCTCATGTTGTTCTTCGTTCTATTTTCATACCTCAATCTAGAGGTGTTGTGGGTAAACCTCGCTCTCATCCGAGGTTCGTGCCTGTGTGCCACCACTGTGGCAAGGCTGGACATATTAGGCCTAAGTGCTTCATGTTGCACAAGCGAAAGAAGAGGCCTAAGAGTGTGTCACTTAGATTTGATTCTTCAAATCTAGCTTCTCAAGTTTCTACATTAACTAAACAGACACAATTTCTTAGTGATAAACTTTCTTTGTTGACTGGGAATTCTCAAGTGGATGAGGTTCCTAGAAAGGTTTGGGTGAGGAAGCAAGTTGACTTCCCATCTACTTCTGCATGTCCTGATGGACATGATGAGAGTGCACTTCGGTGTAACTCTTCTTAGAAGTTGCTTTTTATTTTCCCATTGCATGTGTGTATGCGTGTGTTTTATGTTTTTGCACGTTTATTTTATTTTCACTGCATATGGTGTGTGTGTCTTATTTGGTTATATTCCTTGGTATATAGGATAGAAACTCATACATAAATTTCATAGCTGATTCCGAATGGACGGTGGTATGATATGTACTCGAGATACAACTCCACGTATCATTGGATATTGACAAGCCGTTTTGTGTCTTTATTTTTTTGTGATAAATCAGAAAAATCCAAAAAAAATTTAAAAAAAGACTAAAAATATTTTTATGGCTTGTTAGAGCATGAATAGCATGTGCATGTGATCCTGGTATGTAGGATATATGGTTATACATGTATAATATGCTTCTATTTTTCTTGATGCTCTATATGCATATGTGTGTGCGATAAAAAACTCTTGGTATATCTTGTGCTTGCAATTCACATACACGATTTTATTTTATCAAGGCTTGTCGCATGTATGAGTTTTTGAACACCTATTTTGTGGACTTGGTTTGTTTAGAGATGGATTTCTTTGGCTGTGTCCAGCTCATAAAATAAGGTCTTAAGCCTTGATTCGTTGTGCACTTTATTTTTCACGCAAGTGCTTGATATGCTTTGATGTTTATGTCATATGCATAAGTGTTGTATTTAGCCACTTTTAAAATGATGCATATTTTTTCCTTTCATAAGCAGCTAAATACTGACTGGGTATCATTGTATCTACTTGAATGCTGTTTCAGTCAGTTTTGACATGATTTTTTGTTTATCTCATGTGTGTGCTTGTATATGCTTCATATCACTGCATATCATTTATTTTGCATATCATTGAGTGTTTACTTCCATTTGATTATTATTTACTAACTGAGTTAGCCTGTTAGTGAGGGGGAGTGAGTCATGTTTGTTTATACTCTTGCATGTGTTTGTCTCATGTTGTTTTTCCTGTTTCATTCGCCCTTTGTCATTTCGTGATAAAAAAAGGGAGAGCCTTAATATATGAGAGGGAGTCGTAGATTATCCTTTAGATATCTCCGTTTTAGAGGGAGTTCAAATTAAGGGGGAGATGGATATCTACTTGTACATGCATGAGTTTTATACCTGTTTATTTTATACTTGATAATCCCAATGTTTTTCATGGTATATTGTTGTTTGTGGATGTTTCAGGTGAACAGGTTTTGTTGCTGAGGTGGTTTTGATTTCAAGACTACTTGGTTAGGTACTAGATCGAGTCCTATTGTGATAAGTCATTGTTTTGATGGTTGACTGTTGACTATCTTTCTTTTTGGGTCTATTACCGTAGTCTTTGTATTAGGTAGTGTTTTGTCATGGAATGCCAAATGGGGAGATTGTTAGTTCCATTTTTATTGGCATGTGTCCGTGACAAAGTAAGTTCAATTGAGTTGTAATTAGTTGTGAAGATCTTTGTGCAATTGGACTGGTTTTTGGCTGATGTGCATCAGACATGCATTCGTGGTGCGTTCGTTGCAGTGTTCGAACGATTGGAGTTAGTGCTGCGTTCTTTATTGGGTTCGAACGTGTGGCGTTAGTGGCATGTTCTCCATTAGGTTCGAACGGGAGCATTCCAGAGAGCAAACGTTTGAGTCACGTTCTTGATGGGTTCGAACGGGATCAATCCAGAGAGCTCACGTTCGTTGTGCGTTCGAGTGGCGTTCGAACGAGTCTTCACAGAAATGGCGCGTTCGTAGAGCGTTCTAGTATGCGTTCGAACGCGAGTGCAATCTGAAAGCGTTTTTGGCCCTTTTCACTTTGAAAACCCTAGCTTTTTCACCCTACCTATAAATATAACATGTAGCCGCCATCCCCTTTTAGTTGAAGCACTTTTCCTTTGAGCCAAAATCTCTCAAAGCTTTCAACCTTTATTGAATCCACCTTGAAGACTTTTTTCATATTCTTGTATTCTTTGTTAAAGGTGTGATTCCATCTTTGATAAACCTTCAACACAACTTAACCCAAAATCCCTAATCCTTTAGAGTTCTTTAGGAGGAGTTTTGGTAGTCGGAGTTCCGACGTCATTGGTGATACAATCTACTCAAAGACTTCAGAGGTTTTGAAGAAAATCGTGGGTCGCGGGCTTGAGGAGTTTCCTTGAGTTCTTGCAGTATTGAGGTACTTGAGTCGGTGGAGTTGCCACCATAGGTTTTGACCATCGCTGTAAGTTTTTCTCTATATAGTGGATTCGGATGATAGCCTATACCCAGAGTGGTTTTTTACTCGCAAGAGTTTTCCACTTCGTCACCAAAATTATTGTGTGATTTGATTTATTTGCTGTTTTACTTTCTGTTATTTATTTAGTATTTGCAGCATATTTTATTTGTTGGATATTGTGGTTGTCTGTTAATTTATCCATAGTAGCAGTAATCAGGAATTGTCTTGTTTATTGCGTTAAATTCTGCATAGGGTCAAAACCTAGGCTAATCGTGAATTTTCACTAGAGATATATTCTTTCATTTTAGAGGATACGTCTCTTCGCCTTTGTGTATATATATATATATAAACTAATTTGAACACTCAAAGACTCAGAACTGTCCCTTGTAAGAATTGTTGTAAATCACCAATGATACAACATTCATTATGTATAAAAACCAAAAAGATGTTAATAGTTGTCGTAGGGAAATAAACTTTCAAATTGCCATATAAAATAGAGTTAACAAATTTAATCAAGCTTCGAAGAAGGAAGAGATTCATAAAGCTTCTTTCAACATTTAATAAGACAAGCAACTACTTGTTTCTTTTCTTAATGAATAAAATATTTTTAAATGAATTGATGAATAGAGCAAAATTTCCGGTTCTTGATAAATAGGAGTGTAAAGTATTTTTATTTTTTAAAATTAAAGTTATTAAGTCCTTATTAGTAATTTTACAAAACATATTTTTGTAATAAAATATATATTAATTAAAGAGTGTCCAAATTATTTTTTAGACCTTATATAGCCTTACCCTTATTAATATTGTGTTATCCAATCAATTTTAAATTTTATAATTCTTTTAATATACCTCAATTTAACAAATTAATGTTCTTCTAAAATAATCCACGAATTAATGGAAAATATTTTAATTATCTAATTTGTATTCTATGATGTTACTAAAATATTTCGATTAATTAAAAATTTAAAAACTATTTAAATTAATCTATACATTATAAACTTATAAGCCTATGATATAGTGGCATATATGCATGTGGATGTCCTATGGGTCGTCAACACGGAGTACGACATGCGTTCATATAACACAACACGATATAACATGTTTCATCAGGGTACACGAGCACGACAAGTCTCGCACATAGGCTGTGTCTAGATTTTTAGACATGCAGGTCATAAAAAGTACGATATAATTTGATACAGCCCAAAGCTCGACACACAAAAAATTCCACTGTTATCAATTAATTTTAAATTAATTTATAATTCTTTTAATGTGCCTCAATTTAATCAATAAAAGTTATTCTAAAAATAATTCACAAAGTTTAAATTTTATTTTATTATTATTTATATTTTAAAGTTTTAAGAAGCTAATTATTTATGTTTGTAAATATAAAAACCTTGTTATAGTGATAGATATGCACTTAATTCAATGTGTAACATTAACAAATATTTTTTACGGCAAACGAGTCGGACCTATCTTGTGCAAGTCGTGATATGGCAAGAAACGGCCCGTCAACTCAATGGATTGGGCCAGCATCGCATGTGAGACCACATGGGCTCACTTCCGACCGCCGGCACGACCAGTTGGACCTCTCTAGATATGCACTTAATTATAAATTTAAGGAAAATGATACACTCACTAACAATCTCACAAATAATTTTACAAACCCTCTCACTGTAGCTACAGTGATTCACTGTAGATCACTGTAGCTACAGTGATGATTTGTAAATTTGTTTGTGAGATTGTTAGTGAGTGTATCACCACTCTAAATTTAAAGTATTGGTTCAATATATAAGATTCACAAATATTAAAAAAAAAATTATCGAAATGTATGTGGGCCAGCACAAAAAGCACAATTTATGACACAATAAGTATGGGCTCGGGCCATGAGTTGGGCCGATCTTATGCAAAAAATCGAGACACGGCACACAAACATGGGACACGAGCTCGCATGGGTTTACTTCCATCCAGCCCAACCCATTTGACATCTCTACTTAGTTGAGACAGAACATAATAAAATTGTTTTATTAGTGTTGTTTATAATGTGTTTTTATTACATAACTTTCTTATAGATGCAAGTGTAGAAAGTGGACTCGACTCACTGGTGAGGTTTTATTTTATTATTATTATTATTATTATTATTATTATTATTATTTTATAAATTATGATTGATAGTTATTAGATAAGAATTTATAAGTAATTTATTGAAGCTTAACCTTTCATTTCATAACAAAAAAAAATTATAAAAATTTAGCACGAAAAAATCAACACCAAATCCAAATTCTTCGAAAGTCTATGCATATACACGAAGAATAAATGAAAGACAGAATTAATAAAGATTGCATGATCATAGGCATTAATGTATTTTTACTGGTTGTAGTATCTGTAACATTTGGGCTTGACTGACATTAACTGCATTTGCACGCTGACTTACAGCAGCATGGTTTTATTAAGATGAGATCATTTAAAATAATTGACATTAACTGCATCTGCAAGCTTGAATTATCAAGCAATCCAACCACTATAAAATAACGAGTTTATACCAAAACTCTAATACGCATTTTTTAATAGTAATAAGGGACTGCAGTAAACATATCAAAGGAATATGGGAGCTAAGAACAGCAAATCTCGTTCTAGTATGAATCTTTAATTTAATTTGATTTCTTCTATTAATTATCAAGCAATTTACAATGCATTCTTTCTCTGTTCATTTTACTAGCCATGTTTAGTTGTTTTGTCAAGCTTTGATTGAGATTTATCTTATTTCTCCGGCTTTGGTATTTTAAGTCCTGTTTTCTATTGGTCATGCGTTCATACTGTTGGGCTGTCAATGTCAATATACGAGGGGTGACCTTGAATTTTTAAAATATGTGACTAGATAAAATAAAATTTATTTTTTTCATTTTTTTAATAGGTATTAACTTTTCCTAAATATCGGAATCCTAATTTTAGCTTAAATTTGAAGTCACCTGGAATTTGAAGTCACAGTCAATTATAAAATTTTTCTATTAATAACAATGTAAAATTTATTATCTAATAATTATCAATCACAATTTAATTTAATTTAACTTTTTTAAAAAAAACAGTATAAAGGTGAGATTAGTAGTGAATTCAAGTCATATAAAATATTAGTTATTATTAATAATGATTTTTTTCCCCTAATTTATCATATATATTTTTCTTTTCCAGGAAAATGGGTAAAAAGCATAAACCTGAAACACAGCCAAAAGAAGAATTAAAAGAAAATCAAGCTCCCGAAGATGAAGAAATCCCTGCAAATTCGGATGATGAGCCTACAGAAAATAATAATCCGCAGCCGCAGCGGCTGCCGAAGCCAGAATATACTGATCCAACTTCTAGTAATAATAATAATAATAATCAGTATCCTGAACCGGAATATAAATATCCATATTATTATTCTCAAAATTATCAACCAGAAGACCATAATCCTTCTTATTCACATAATTACCAACTGCCTGGATATTATAATGATACTTGTTGCAATTACCCCCAGCAACAGCAACCCAATATGTCTGACCATAAGAAGCTTACAAAAGAACTTGAAATGAAGCTTTTTAGCCCTTATCCTGATCCTCATCGCCATAAACTATTACTTGCCTTTTGTTTCTTCAACTTCCAAAGGTGATGAGGTGTTACATTAATATTGGGCAAGGTTTTCGTATGATACAAATCATCATGTAATAGAAAACTAATTGGTTAAAAGTTATTACTTTTCACAGTGTGATTTTTCATATAAATCATTTCATATGCTACACTAATTCGATTCCAACTATGTGTGATCAATATTATGTGCTCCATTAAAAAAAACAATTGGAATTTATATAATCTTTTAGATTCATAATTTATTGCAAAAAGCACGTATTTTCATAATCTCTCTTATAAATTCCCAATTTTTCAGAACAATTCTGAAAGATTTCTGAATTGAAGTTTAGAATTTGAAACATGATACTATTTGGAACATGATACTATTTGGAAATAAGACTTTATGTGTGTTGAAAAAATAGGGTTTGTAATTTTTTTTTAAGTGAAGTTTCGTCACGTTGGATAATGCGTGATTTCGAGAACCAATTACAGGATTCTATTTATATCATTATACGCGTAAAAGTTTCTTATTTCGACTATAAACGTAGCAAACGAGCTTTGATTGAGCTGATTTGAACCATCGAACTCGCTTTTCCAAGACGAACAACTTTTGTGTTGAACACTTTTCCCAATTTGCACAGAAGAGCTTCAAAAATATGAATTTTCGAGAAAGCCCCATGATAGGGATCTATAGTAATTTTTGGGGTCCGAATGTAATTTTCAGAAACTTTTCTATAAATACCCATAGTTTTCAGAAATTGCCAAAATGGAAAAATTTCCTAAACTTTCAACACACACCCTCTTCCCTAAAATTCGTTCTTGGTAGCCCTGGTCGTGCTGGCGGCTTGCCGTCCAGAGGGGAGAGTTGGTCACCCCTTCGTCACATGGTGGTCGGCGGCAGCCCCAGGACGCTGGCAACTACATGAGGAAGAGTAGAAACGTGTGACACATAGGTTTTTCAATCCTGGCTCGTCGCTTCATTTCACGACCCCAGCCACTAGCCAAATCGAAGCTCTCAGAGAGTACTACAAGTTGGCGGTGATAGATTTTTCGTTCCGTGTACGGTTGCATGCAAACCGAGGAAGAAATATTCAGATGAATAGTGACCCATGGTTAACAATAGCTCCGATCAGAATTTCGTTGATTCCAGTGTGTTTGTGGGGACGTTTGGAGTACGTATATGCCCTCGAAATTTCGGTAAGACCTCACGGTAAAAATCTGCTAATTTCAAGTTTTTCGTTAAATATTCAGATGTTTCCAGTAGCTTCGCAGAGTAGCGCATTGATTTAAATTGAATTGCTTGGGTATGAGTATAATGAATAAGAGCATTTGGTAGAATCCGAGTGAAAACAGAACGAGTTTGGTCGATCCGATAGAATATGCAAGTTTTCGGTCTAAAAGTGTTTTTGGGTATAATGATATGTTTTGATTTTAATGATAGTTATGAGTTATATATGATATTACGAACATGTTTGGATATATCCGGGTAGGTTCGGAGCATTCAGGACCATTCCGTAGCGTTTACGGAAACTTTTTCAGAAGATTTTCCAAAAATACGTAAATCGGGGATTTAAGTGAACTAGTGGTTTAGAATAGTTTGTAATGATATTTTAAGTGTAATGGAACATAAAACATTGAAATTAGACTTCATTCAATTATCTCAAAAAGATTCGAAACTTTGTCAAAGCGAAGTCGAGAATTTCATAAGTTGCGATTCTAACGATGTTTCACCATTTGTTTTGGCAGACTTAACTAGGACCTGGAGTGCTCGAGAAGCCAGGTAAGTAACACATGTGATGCGTTCTCGAATCATTATTTTCGTGCTTTATATATATATGTGTGTGTGTGTGTGAGTGTGTGTGTGTTTGTGTATGTGTGTGTGATTGAAAGGTTTATGATAGTTAAATATGGATTTGGGAAAGGACTTCGAGATCGTGTATGTTTGATAAGCTATGGACAATTTGAGTATGTAACGATAAATAGAATAAGTCATGATTTCTAAATTTGTATTAGCACGTGTAGATGTGTGTCATTGGGATAAGTTTGTTATTAATTAATGTATATGATTTAGCGGTATAGAGGTTGAGTTGGTATATGCTAAGTCTTTTCCGAGTGATGGAAGTTCGTGATTGATATGATACATATATGAATGGTGAATGTTAATCGATAAGTAAAAAATATGAAGATTGTAAAGGTCATGGTATCAAAATTCAAAGTAATGGGTATATTCATATGTATGTCTGAGTGTATGTGTGTGTATGATAAAACTCGTAACATATATGGATAATGTATGTTTATGTGAAATGAATGAATGATTTGAAAACTATTGTGAATATCATATGTATTAAAGCGTGTTTGTTAAATTTTATTGGTATGTATGTTCGTGTAAAAATTCAGAAATTTTATTTGCATGAATATAAGAGAAATGTGCTACGGTGTATGTAAATACATATGAATTCCTAATGTAAAGCTATTGCTAGGTTATCGCGATTAAAGAAAGTTAAAGAAAGCTTGTTTTGGTATAGAAGATAATTTCTAATTGAATATGAGAAAGTTTGATTAATTTGTTGATTTGATGGTATCCCAACGGTGGATAATTGTGATAAAAGTATAGATGCATGACTTCATGTTTCACGTGATTGAAGTGGATTTGATATTAAACGATATAATATACGGTATTCGAGTTATGCTTTGTATGTTTTGGATGTTAGTTATTAGATTGACACATATGTAGATATGTAAATATGAAAATTTAGTAATTTTGACAAACTGCTGATATGTTTGACTTATTTGTTCGTAGTTTATGTTTGACTTGTTTGTTATTATACTAGAATGGTTACTTACTGAGTTTTTATAACTCACACCAAATCAGTTTGTTAGTTTTACAGGTTGGATATCAGATGGGTCAATAGTTTCAGCTTTGGAAGTCATGCTCGAGACGCCGATCACCCAAGCGGCAGCACCCTCGCAAGTGTCCTGAGATAAGCTTTAGAAAGTGTAGGAATTGGGATTAATATTTTATTTGTTGTGTTGAGCACGTTGTTTGTAAATATTGAGTAAATGTTTTGATTTCTTATGATGTTGTGGGCAGAGCCCTTGAGTATTGATAGATGAGATCAGCACAGAGCCCTTAGGATATGATTTGATGTGTTTTTGTGTGGACCTAAGGTCCTTTTGATATGTGATGTTTATTTCAGGTTTCAGTTTGCTGCTGGACTGTGATCCAGGTTGTCCAGTTTTAGGATACATCATGCTGGATTTTCATAAATTTAGAGGCTTATGGAGATGGGTCAATCCTGTCTCCAGCCAGTAGCATCTTGCCTCTGGCGGGGTGTTACAGTTGTGGTATCAGAGTAGAGGTTAGGTGTCGGTGACTGCAGTTATAGGGTATCCGATCGTCTGAGTAAGTTTTCTGCTACGTATAGACTATATAGGACTCATGTTTGAAATTTGATATGATTTCTGGTATATGGTATGATATGCTATGATTTTGATTAATATAGGTGATTTGGAATATCTGTATATGTTTGTGTACTATGAATATATTTATGTGTATCGACATACTAGGTTAAAATATGTGGTTAATATAGGTATATGTATAAGTAACTAATATGAATTTAATGTGTTTTGAGGTACTAGGAATTCTATGATGTTGATAGCCTGAATTGTGAACTGATATTTTGAACCATGTTTTGAAAACTTGGTATTTGATTTTTGACATAAAAGCATTTTGAAAAGAAAAAGGAAATGAAAGAAAGAAAGTTTTCAGATATTTTGATTTTGATTATAAAGAATAATCAAAATCAAAATATCTGAACAGTGGATGATCGATATTTATTTTGAAAAGTTTGCATCAAAGATTTATTTTTAGTTTATACATATATATGTTTTGGTGGGGAAACGATTTCAAAAAAATTACATTTTGATTTTGATGTATTTCGATAGTGTTCATGAGATTATACGATATGATATGTTTTCGTCATTGCGCTTGTATATGATTTTTACTGTTTTATAATTGGATATGATTTGTTTATGCCGTGGCAATTGTATAAGGGTTTGTCCAACTACAGTGGGCCGACCTGATCCTCTGTCGACAGTGGATCATTTCGTTCATTGTCCGATCTGTACGCGCGATTTGGGCATTGGGCGCTTGTTTATTTTTCGTTCAGTTACGTTATGTTGGATGCTCGATATGGATTTATGATGATGGATTTTGCAACTGATTTTGTTTACAATAAAAAAGTTTTTCAAATGTATTTTAGAAATGGTTTTTGAAAGAGATCATTTTACGTTTTCCATTGTAATGATGACAGATTTCAGCTATCAACATCATAAGAGCATGTATGATTATGGTTGTGTCACTTATGGTTGTGACGATAGATCTATTTGCTTGTATAAAGGTTTACGTTCGTTATAAGGGCACTATGATTATGAATCACTTCTGGCTATGACAATGGATATGTTGGTTGATATAAAAGATCATGTGCGTTATAAGAATAAGTATGTAAGTTTATAATTAGACACAAATCTTTTGGATACTGTGATGGTTAAGTATCTATGTCGTCAGCCATATAAAGTTGTATGTGCGATGAGACATGTATGTAAACTTTGATATTGATGTTGTTTGCATATATGTTATAGAATGATGTAATGTGAAAAATATGAGTTTCTTTTTGTATTGTGGACATAATAGATAATATGAAGTTTGTAATAAAGTTTTCATTTTGATACTGAATTTGATTACGTGTAAAGAACATGTGTTATGTTCCTCATTTTGAATGATACATGTGATTGGCTATAGAATCCGTGTTCGACTTTCTTTTTCTGTTGATGGATGGGTTTGAAATGGTTTGAGCGTGTTCCTATGAATGCGTGTGAATCGAGATGATAAGTTTATGTGTTTTTGGCATGAAATGTTTGATTCGATGTGTTTTTTTTTTGAAATAGCATGATTTGTATTGATGTATGGAATACGTGACTTTTGAAAGGTGTAAAATGAGGCGACTTCAAAATACGGATACGATTATAACGTACATGTGTTTGAGTTTGAATGATCAGACACAAGGACAGAGAAATTTCGAGGACATAATTTTTATAAGGAGGGGAGAATGTAAAATCTCGAATTTTTCAAAATGGTTTTGGAAAATTTCTGAATTGAGGTTTAGAATTTGGAATGGGATACTATTCGGAAATTAGACTTTATGTGTTGGAAAATAGGTTGAAATATTTTTTAAGTGAAGTTTTGTCGCGTTGGATAACGCGTGGTTTCAAGAACCGATTACACGATTTCTATTTATATCATTATACACATAAAAGTTTCGAACAACCTTCGTGTTGAACACTTTTCAAAATTTTCATCATAAAGGCTTCACAAATATGAATTTCCGAGAAAACCCCATGATAGGGACCTAATAGTAATTTTTGTGGATCAGAATGTAATTTTCAGAAATTTTTGATAAACACCCATATTTTTCAAAAATTGCCAAAATGGCAAAATTATCTAAACTCTTCAACATGCAGACTCTTCCCCAAAATTTATTCTTTGTAACCCTGGTCGCGCCAGCGGCCTGTCGGCCACCGCCGGCCGGTGTGACCTGCGAGAGGGGTGCGTCGGCCACCCCTCCGTCATGTGGTGGCTGGTGGCAGCCCCTAGGATGCTGGCAACAGCGAGAGGAAGAGAGAAACACGCGACACATGGGTTTTCCAATCTCGGCTCATCACTTGTTTCACGGTCTGAGCCACCCGCCAAATCGAAGCTCTCGAAGATTACTGTAAGTTGGCGGTTATGAATTTTCATTCCGTGCCCGGTTGCATACAAAATGAGAAAGAAAGATTCGGATGAATAGTGAGCCACAATGAACAGTAGCTTCGATCAAAATTCCATCTATTCTAGCATGTTCGTGGGGTCATTTCCAGTCCATATGCCATCGAAATCTCGGTAAGACCTCCTGGTAAAAATCACTAATTTCAAGTTTTCCACTAAATATGAGGATGTTTTTAGTAGCTTCGTAGGGTAGCGTATTGATATAAATTGTATTGCTTGGGTATGAGTCTCGTTCCGATAAAATATGCAAGTTTTCAATAAAAGTGGATTTTTAGGTATAATGTTACGTTTTGATTTTAATGATAGTTATGAGTTATATATGATATTTTGAATATGTTTGGATAAATCTGGGTAGATTACGAGGGTTTGGGCCCCTTCTGTAGAGTTTGCAGAAACGTTTTCGGAAGATTTTTTAAAATCGCGTAAATATGGGACTTTATCAAAGATTAGTCGAGAATTTCATAAGTTACGATTCTAACGATGTTTCGCCATTTGTTTTGGCAGACTTGACAAGGACCTAGAGTGCTCATGAAGCCAGGTAAGTAATCCATGCGATTAGTTCTCGAATCATTCTTTATATATATATATATACTTGATTGAAAGGTTTAGGATAGTTAAAGATGGATTTGGGAAATGACTTCGAGATCATGTATATTTGAGATAATCGACCATCACATGTACGGATTCTCATTATTGCTATGATATGAAGGGAAATTTCTAATGATGTTGATGCCTATTGATGCATGTTAGTGTACGAATATGTAATTGTATGTCTATGTATATGTAAATGAACAAGTATATGAATAAGTATTTGTACATGAATTTGAATTTGTATATGATGATAAGCTATAGACAATTTGAGTATATAACGGTAAAGAGAATAAGTCATGATTTCTGAATTTATATTAGCATGTGTAGATATGCATCATTGAGATAAGTTTGCTATTGATTAATGTATACAATTTAACGATATAGAGGTTGAGTTGGTATAGGCTAAGCCTTTTCCGAGTGATGGAAGTTCATGATTGATATGATACATATATGAATGGTGAATGTTGATCGGTAAGTAAAGAATGTGAGGATTGTAAAGGTCATGGTATCAGAATTCGAAGTAATATGTATATTCATATGTTTGATATATATACGTGTCGATTTTGAATGATAAAGTAATGTTTTTCATGTATATGCTTGTGTATGAGAAATCATGTGGTGAGTTTGTGTCACATGATATGTGTGTATGTATGTGTATGTTTAATTGATTGATGTTCTCGTGGTATAACAATCGAGCTGGTTAGGTATCCGTTCGGACGAAATTCATCTCATACCAATTCTAAAATAGGTAATATGTCTCGTATAAGCATTGTATGTGTAAGCCATCTGTATATGTGTGTTGTTTGATTATGTGTTTTGTGATGTATTGGTTGTTATGTGTGCTTTGTGGTTGGTTGCACGATGATTGTATGTATGTCTGAGTGTATGTGTATGTATGATAGAACTCGTAACATATATGGATAATGTATGCTTATGCGAAATGAATGAATGATTTGAAAACTGATGTGAATATCAGATGTTTTAAAACGTGTTTGTTAAGTTGTATTGGTATGTATGTTCGTGTAAGAATTCTGAAATTGTGTTTGCATGAATATAAGAGAAATGTGATATGGTGTATGTAAATGCATATGAATCCTTAATGTCAAGCTATTGTAAGGTTATCATGATTAAAGAAAGTTAAAGAATGTTTATTTTGGTATAGAAGATAGTTTGTAATCGAATAGGAGAAAGTTTGATTGATTTGTCAATTTGATGGTATTCTAAAGGTGGATATTTGTGATAAAAGTATAGATGCATGACTTTATGTTTCATGTGATTGAAATGGATATGATGTTAAACGATATAATCTATGTTATTCGAGTTTTACTTTGCATGCTTTGGATGTTAATTATTAGATTAGCACGTTATAGATATGTAAATATGTAAATCTGAACTTGCAAGAAAAAAATTAGTGATTATGAGAAACTGCTGATATGTTTGACCTGTTTGTTCATAGTTTATGTTTGACTTGTTTGTTGTTATACTAGCATGGTTGCTTACTAAATTTTTATAACTCACACCAAACCAGTTTGTTAGTTTTGCAGGTTGGTTACCAGATGGGTCAACCATTTCAGCTTTGGATGTCATGCTCGAGACGCGGATCATCCAAGCGGCAGTCACCCCCCGCAAGTGTCCTGGAATAAGCTTTAGAAATTGTAGGATTTGAGATTATATTTTATTTGTTATGTTGAGCATGTTGTTTTTAAATATTGAGTAAATATTTTGATTTCTTATGATGTTGTAGGCAGAGCCTTGAGTGTTGATAGATGATGTGGGCATGATCCTTAGGATATGATTTGATGTGTTTTTTAGTGGACTTGAGGTCCTTTTGATATGTGATGTTTATTTCATGTTTCAGTTTGATGCTGGATTGTGATCCAGGTTGTCCAGATTTTGGATATATCATGCCAGATTTTCTTAAATTTAGAGGCTTATGAAGATGGGTCAATCATGTCTCATGTCGTTAGCATCCTATCTCTGGCGAGGTGTTACATAATCTCTCTTATAGTTTATATTTTACTATTAAATTTTAGACAAAATATAATATGTATATAAATTTTGAAATATTACAATTTACTACTGAACTTGTGGTAAAATTACTATTAAACTTTTAATAAATTAGTGTTTTATTACTAAAATTGTTCAAAATATAATATTTTATTATTTTATTGTTAGTTGACTTTAGGTTCAACTATAATGGTCTATTAAGATTTGACGGAAAATATTAACTTAAATATTATTTTATAATATTTTTACTCTAAAATTCATAATACTCGATTCTTATATTACCATAAATGTAACATCATATTCCCGGGATGCTACCAGCAGAGAATAGGTCGTACTATCCCTATGAGCCTCTGGCTATCTGACTGTGATCCTTACTATAATTTTAACTCAAATGTAAACTCATACATAAGACCATTGCCAAAAACAACAGCAATAATAAAACATTGTACTTTAATATTGATAATTGTATACTCAAATGTACTAATCTTTTACGACTTTTATTTATGACTCCTTAACATTTTACATACATACTCAAATGTACATGATACATGACTTAATCTGACTCTGACTGAACTGTGTCTCTTATTTGACCTGGTGGACTCAAACCCTCTGACTGCCATCAATATCCATTCTCTCGAGCTCGTCCTTCGAGTATACCTACAAAACCAAAAGCACTGGAAGTGGGGGGGGGGGGGGGGTTAGAGCATTTGAATGACCTATTGAGTGGACGATTTTAAACGAAAACTGAAATACTTATATAATATTCATTTTATAAAATCGAAAACATTTCTGGAAAACTGATCCTTTCTAAAAGCTCTTTCAAATTTCTTTTTCTGAATTTTTTTTTGTAAATTTTTTATCTGTAAAACTCTAGAATCCTCATAAAATAGTTTCTCTTAAAAAATCTTTAATCAAACTTATCTTTCTTGAAAATCACATATATGGAAATCTTTTTTTTGAAAATCTATCTCTGAAAAATATATCTTTGAAAACCTGACGCATGGCGGCATTAAGTATCACCATCCCCCAAACCACTAAACTAGAGCCATGAGTGCTGATCCATGCTACTACCGAACCCTGAAACTAGGGTTTAGGGGCGTTACGTATCGTCGTCCCCCTAGCCCTAAATATAGGATCTGGAAGCGTTATGTATCGTCGTCCCCCAGTCATGCTCTACATGTGCATATGTTATCCGTCAATTCCATAAGTTACAGCCTGAGGTGGGTTTTTCCCCCATGCCTCCAAAAATCATAAAATCATGCTTTTAAAATCATACTTCTTAAAACATTCTCTTTCATTAAATAACTGTAATAAAATATGCTAATGCCCTATGTGCATAAAAATAAGTCTTTACTTATAAACTATAAATGAAAAGCCAACTTAGAAAGAGAGTGTCCACTCACAGATTTTAGGATTGGTTGGTATTCATTTGCTTCATTGAAGATTATTGTGGTTTCTACGATGTTCTATATCGAGAATTCAATTAGAATATAATGTGTGAATCATGTTTCGAAATTAAACGAAGTTTCTCAATTCAACATGTTTATAAATATCGCATGACATATTATACTTGTGACTTGTCGAAAGGTGTGTGTATATATATTGATACAAAACCCTTAGGGTGGCCTCTAACATTTACAAAATTTGATATGAAATGAAGTAATTTTTGCCTCGCGTCATGACGCCGAGTCTGGCGTGTCACGACACCCATGTAAACAGAATCAGACAGAGAGCATGCTCTGTTTCGCGTCGCGACGCTCACACGATCATAGCTGAAGCAGAGGTCTTCTCATTGTTACTGTTGGATAATTATGACCCATAGCATCACTATTTGTACAAAACATGGTGTTGTTGTACAAATTAACTATGTGACAAAGAAATTGCTCTTTTATCATTTGTAATTGGATTACCTGGATATATAAATGATAAATGTCCTTATGATTAGTTCCGGATTAATAAGATATGAGACAATATTAATCCACTGAGGTTTAATCATTAAATATCCATAGTCGTAGTAATATCGAGACTGGACATCGATAATACGGAATAGACTAGTATTACACTTGTGCGTGTTATGAAAGCGTAACATCATAGTTCTCATATATTTGGGTATTGGATACTCATGTAAGTGTAATAGGAGGTGTGTTTACCGATGGTACGGAAACAGCTTCGCGCTGGATAGACCCCTCAGAATCCTATTGGTAGTATGACTATGTGTCTATGGGAATCCGAATGAGGATAGGTGTATTTGGTCTTAATCTGAGACTTGCATCGCTAATACTTGCGACAATCAATATACTTTGGTTTTGGTCGTTCGAGGATTTAACATGTTATGTGTACACCTCTTCTGGGTATACCGAGAATCGTAGTGTATTGGGTGTGATGTCAAGATGGAAGTATCACTTCAGTCATATGGAGATGATGATCACGCAGGGATACCAAACTGGTACTCTAAGTGCTATAGCCATCGGGAAGTATGACTAGGTCAAGACTTTCCGATCATAAAGAGACTAGTTTCTAGTGATCCGATATATGCTTCGTACGAGGCAGACACAACTCCAGCCCCAGGCTTAGCATGTGACATCCGATACTGGATCGTAATGCGCAGTACTATGTATACTACGCCTGACAAAGATCTTATATTCCGTAGAAGAATATTTTGGAGAATTGGGTAGGCACGGTGCTTTGCTAGAAGCCAACCATGTCTTGTAAATCGGTAGGAACGTGGTACGGGTACGCATGTATTCGGATAGTCCGATGACCGTATTTACTACCAACATATCCAGAGATCTCTTGGGTCGCATCACAAGATTCACTGATGATATTTGACTGAACAATATTAATCAGGGATTAATTAAGAGAGAGAAAATTAATCTATGATTAATTACGGCAAGAATTAATCTGGGATTAATTATCAGAGAAAGAATTAAGAATTAATCTGGGATTAATTGCGTCGAGAATTTATCTGGGATTAAATTCGTCGAGACGAGAGAACGCGATTAATTTGGAATTAATCGGTAAAATAAATTTAATAGTTAAATTAGATTTTACTATTTAATTTATTTAATTGGGCAAAAATAATATATTAGATATATTATATGAAATCGGATTTCAACGCGGAATTAAATTGGATTTTAATTCTAGCGAACAAATTAATTTGGAATTAATACGTAAGCGACTTTCGTAATAATTTTGCTAGGCATTATTATTTAATTAAATTAGATTTAATTACGTCGCGACGGAAAATTCGTTTAATCGGATTAAACGAACCGGGCCCAAAAGTGTGTTGTGTAAGTAATTTGAATTTTGAATTCAATGTGGTGGGACCCACTCACTTACATTAACTAGTCATTTGTTGATGGAAGTTGTTGGGTAATAATTGGATTTTACTTACCCACTTCACCACCAACAAAATATATTAGGGGTGTGCATCGGTCGGTTCGGTCGGTTATTCTTAATTTTTTAACCGTAACCGAAATTTTCGGTAAATAAAAGTGTGACCGATTTAACCAATTTCTGACACATAACCATTAACCAATTAACCATTATATTTCGGTTCGGTTATGGTTAATTCGGTTATTAACCAATTCAATAAATATAAATTCATCAACTTTCAATAAAATAATTTAAAACACATTACACAAATATAAATTCATATCCATAAAAAAAACAGCAAATCATAAGATAATTTAACACAAATATAAATTCATCAAGCATTTTTGAGAAGACAATCCAGAAAATCATTTGTTTCATCTGCAGGTTGTCCAATCTCATTTGCTTCACCTTGGTTCATTTTCAAGAGTGGTCTTCAAATCTGAAACAGAAAGGAATTTTCAGAGATTCAAAGATTCCATTACTATTATCAAAGATTCCATTACTATTATCAAAGATTTGGTAAATAAATTCCATTACTTATTATATATAACACTCGACGATGTTGATTAAAAAAAAAGTATAAATTTATTTGAGAGTACAAGTTACACAACACAATAAAGATAACAAGATTAAAAATCCAGACACAGAGATTAAAAGCTCAGCAGTCAAGCCTAATAATAATTGCAGAAATCATCCAAAGTAAAAGTAGATTCAGCCAAAATAGAACATGAATCATAAAATATCCCAATTCTGCAATTAGAACACGAATAATTTAAGTTCCCCAAAATTGCAGTATTGAAACCAGACTAATAGAAGGATAGAATCAAACAATTAACAACTTATTTATATCAATAATAATAAATATAAATATAAAGCAGGGCGAGAAGATGAAACTTACAGCAGAAGTGCAGAACAAGGCGAGAAGATGAAGACTGCAAAATAGAAATGAACCGGGCGGCTGAAGTTCAGAAGTGGTGAAGTGCTGAAGTTGGTGTGTGATGTCTGTGGAAATTTGGAATTTAGGTTTTTGAAGTTCAGAAGTGCAAAATAGAAATGAAAGTGGCGGCTGAGAATTTAGGTTTTGGAAGATTAGTTTTGGTTTAGGGTTTTGAAAACTGAAAAGTGTATATATATATATATATATATATAGTTTAATTTCGGTTAATCGGTCGGTTCGGTTATACGAATCTCATAACCATAACCGAACCGAATATCAAAAAAGTTGAAAACTTTAACCGCAATAACCGATTTAACCAAATTAACCGAAACGTGATAAAAAAATGGGTCGGAACGGTTCGGTTAATCGGTTAAAACCGATTAATGCACACCCCTAAAATATATACAATTAATGAATTTTGGATATATTCAATAATTGTTGTCTCTCTTTTCACGCTCATGGCCGAGTGGCATCTGATTCCTTACAAAAGGATTGGCTTCTTTTTAAATAAAAATAGAATTGGACAAAAAGCAACTTTTTACTTTTCTTTGAGAATTAAAAAAAATAATTGCTCTCTGGCTTCCTTTTCTTTTTGGCCGAGAAAAGCAAATTGGCTTCATTCCTTTTGAAGAATGGACACTGCCCTTGCCTAGGCCGAATGAAACAACGCCGAAAGAAAGAGCAAATGGCTCTATCTGTCTTTTGAAGACTATTTGGCCGAATGGCCTCATTACAAAAGGGGTCGATTGCTTCCTCTCATTGCTGAATTGTTGCGAGAGTAAAATTCTACCATTTTGTTCTTGCTAGCACATAAGGGAGTCAAATGAAGGTGATAGGGATACTCACACATGAGCTTGGAAGCTTCAACATCCATAAAAGTTTTGAAAGTCAAAGCCGATCAATGTAAGTATTCCGCAACTTTCTTGATTAATTCACACAATAATCACGCTTAGAGATCCCGTGGCATGTCTATGACACTTTCAATTGGTATAGAGCGAGATCTAAGCTTGATTTAATTTATAGGGTTTATGGACTTTAATTTGAGATTTTTGGCTTGGAGCTTGATTTGTCTAATTTGATGATTGGGTTATGTTTATATGATGTTCAATTGGATTTGTGCATCTTTGATTTTGTGAAAAATTGATAGGATTAATTTTCCCCAAAATATACCCTTGGCCGAAAATTACCCTAGATAGTTCATGGTGGAATTTTGGAAATTTGACAATTGGATGTGTTAAATAGCATGATAGAAATATTGAATGTTGGTTTAATTGGATTGAAATCAAATTGAATGATTTTTGTTGCTATTGCTCTGAACTTTGAAGCATGTTGTAGAATTGATTTTGATTCAATTTGTGTTTGGCATTAATTGGAAATGTTGAACATGATTAAATTGGATTAATTAATATTTTGGAAGCATTATATTAATTAATTAATTATGTTAATTACACTTGAATTGAATTAATATGTAATTTGGAATAATGTATTAATTTAATTATTGTAATTGGGCTTAATGAGCTTGATTGGGCTAAGTTTGGTTTAGGATAATTGGTTGGATCCAATTGGGCCTAAAACCATTCCAAAAAGTCCAAATATGACAATTGGGCATTTAAATTTTAATTGGGCCTAATGGGCCTAAATTGATTTTGGCATATGGAGTTCCTAATTGGGCCTTGGCATATTGGGTTTGATCCATAATGGCCAAAGCCCACGCCTAAAGAATTAATTAAAAGCCTATTGGACTTTAATTAAATAGTATTGGATACTAATTGGGCCTTTGAGACCGATAAAGATTGGATTTGGAATCCAAGTCTTTAAGGCACATAAATAAGTGTAATTATTTAATTTGAAATTAAATATGAATTAGTATTGGATACAATTTAAATTGGATTTAAAATTATAGTTCGATATAATTCAAGAATACTTATTTTGAGTATTTATTCTTAAACGAGTTTGACTCGCGCAAATCAAATCGTTGTATGAACATTGGATGGTCATTAATCAAAGATTAATTAATTGGATTAGATTGATTGAATAACATGCTTTGTGTGAATACTTGGATGTATGTATGAATAATGTATATCAGATGGATATTAGAAGAGTGAGGACAATTTTGAAAATTGTTGTAATAAATTTATAATTTATTAAATTGGACATGCTTGTTCAGCCTATTATCTCATTATCTCATTGTATTTCTTTTCTCACCAATTCCCCTCAATGTAAATGAGGTTTCTTTAGAAGTATTATGTAATTGGGTAGAAGTAAGAATAGTGCTAGTGGGAGAGAGGAAAATGAGAGATTTGTTCTAGGAATAATTTGTTGTATATCCATTCGCATATCATTATTAATTTTATTCGCGCCTTATTATTCTTTTAGAATGCATGCTTAAGGGTGTATGATGAGTCCTAATTAAAGATAATAAATTGGTTGTCAAATCGCGACAAAAACCTTCATTTTATATTAAGCATTATTCCTTCCATTGAGTGATTCTCTCTCAAGATCCAAGATTGGCATTGGTTTGTTGGCCAAAGTCAAGACCTTTGTCCATCGAAAATGTGTTTGAATCACGAAAGCTTTGTTCCATATCGTACGTCTTGGGCAAATTGTGATTTGTTGGCCAAAGTCAAGGTCACTTCTTGTTCATCGACCTCGATTACGATGATTTCCCACTGTCAATGGTGTTGGGTTTCTACGGTCTAACCGGGATCGATTCAAGCAATGAAACACATGTGAATACAACAAAGAAGTTACGGAATACTTACATTGATCGGTTGAGCTATACGAGGAACAATAAAACTTCAAGCTTTTCTCCTCCAAGGCTCACGGCAGTTGCAGTTTTTTGTCCTCCAAATTCGGCCATCGATGACTTCAAGCTCCAAGCTTTGAGTTGTGTATTCCATGCCCACGGGTGGGTTTCCTTATCACCATCATACAACTCTGTAAGCATGCTAACACTCCGGAAATTTTTCCGCAAAATTTCCCTTGCTTCTCCTTTGTTCTCGGCTTTCACCAAAATATGAAGAAGAAAATGGCCTTGAGGTCGTGAGAGAGAGATGAAGAGAGGAAGAGAATGTTGTAATGGTTGGTGAAAAATGTGTATCTAATACACTTATTTGATTTTCAAAAAATCAAATAAAGATATACCATTTTGCTTTTCAAAAAAGTCAAGGCTATTATGTCATCAACCACTTCCATCAACTACCATCACTATTCACATCAAAAGTGACAAGTGATTTGACGCTTGATGTGACTAGCGATTTGACGCTTGATGTGACTTGTGGGCCGTACTTAATTTGCAATGCGAGTGCGCCCGCAAACACTCTCGGGCTCGGGTTCGCTAATTCCAAATTAATGAATTTTCCGTTGCGACGTAATTAAATAATTATACCTAGCAAATCACTATTCACGTCGCTAACGAATTAATTCCAAATTAACTCGTTCGCCCGATTTAAAATCCACTTTTAATTCCGCGTCGAAATCCAATTTCCTATAGTATATCGAATATTTATTTAATCGATTAATTCCAAATTAATCGTTATCTCTCTTTAATTAATATTTTATCCCAGATAAAATATCTCTGTAATTAATCCCAGAATAATTTTCTCTCTCATCTAATTAATCCCAGATTAATAAAGTGCGAGTCATACGTCATTGGTGAATCTTCGGGAAGTGACCCATGAGATCCCCAGATATGTTGGTAGTAAATTCGGTCGTCGGACTATCTGAACACGTACGTACCTAGTACTACGTTTATACCGATTTACAAGACAAGTTTGGCTTCTAGCAAAGCATCATGCCTACCCAATTCTCCAGAAATATCTTTACAGGAATATATGATCTATATCAGGCGTAGTATACGTAGTATTACGTATTACGATCTACTATCGGATGTCACATGCTAGGCATGGGGCTGGAATTGTGTCTGCCCCGTACGAAGCACATATCGGATCTCTGGTATCTCATCTCTATAATCGGATAAACATGACCTAGTCATTTTATTCCGATGACTGCAGTACATAAGAGAACCAGTTCCGTATCCTATGTGACCATCATCTCCACTATGACTGGAGTGATACTTTCGTCTTGACATCACACCTAACACACTACAATTCTCAATATACCCAGCAGAGGTGTACACAGAACCTGTTAAAGCCCTGGACGACCAAAACCAAAGTATATTGATTGTTGCAAGTATTAGCGGTGCAAGTCTCAGGTTAAGACCAAATACACCTACCCTAATTCGGACTTCCATAGACACATAGTCATACTACCAATGGAATTCCGAGGGGTCTATCCAGAGCGGAGCTGTTTCCGTACCATCGGTAAACACAACCTCCTATTACACTTGCATGAGTATCTTATACCCAAATATATGAGAACTATGCCGTTATGCCCTCACAACGCGCACAAGTGTAATACTAGTCTTTTCCGCATTATCGATGTCCAATCTCGATAATACTCTGACTATGGATATTTAATGATTAATCCTTCGTGGATTGATACTGTTTCATATCATCTCAATCTGAATCTAATCATATGGACCTTCTATCATTTATATATCTCGGTGATCTTATCACAAATGATAAAAGAGCAATTTCCTTTGTCACATTGTTAATTTGTACAACAACACCATGATCTGTACAAATAGTGACGCTATGGGCCATAACTGTCCAACAATCTCCCACTTGGCCTATAGCCAGTCACTCGAGTGTCTTACACCCGAACTATGTACGGTTCGCTCAAACTTCTGCTGAGGAAAGGCTTTTGTCAGCGAATTTGCATGATTATCACCTAATGCGATTTATTCGATCATCACATCGCTACGATGTATGATCCGAACGAATCAGATGAATATTTGAAGTATATATCTGGATCGTTGATGAGACCATTAATTCTTTAGCCTATGCTTTAGCCTAGCTCAGTTGGTAACAAAACTATTCCTAATCTGATTAGGATTATTATCGACCAAATTGGCTTCAATTGCTGCCTCAGCTGCAGCAATAATTCACTTTTTCTGTTTATTCCGTAACAGTGTCTTGCTTGGAAGATTTCCAGCTCACTGTTCCGTTATTCAAACTGTATAGTACCGTTGTTACGATTTATAGTCGTTATCGGTTAGGAAACTTACAGCAGTGAACCCAGTCACTTCAAGTTCTCATTCTCCATAGATTAAGACAACATCTTTAGTTCTCTAAGATACTGAAGGATGTTCCTAACTTCAATCCAGTGACTATCACTTGGATTGGCTTGTTTGTGACTCCATATGCTCAAAGGGTATGTGACACCGGGTCACGTACATTTATTTCAATGTACGAGTTCTCGGAGAGTATTAACAACTTTAAATCTATCCCAGTAGATCTTTATTCCTAGAATAAAGGTTGTTTCTCCCAAGAATTCTACGGAGAATTTTCATGAAAGCCAAGCTTTCACCGATTATATTATGGGAATATCATTTCCAAGAAATGACATGTCATCATTACTTATAGGACAGCCACTGTCAGTGCACTCCCACTAACCTCCTTATATACACAAGAATCATTTCGTTTTGAATTAAATCATACTCCATTATGATTACATCAAAATGATAATTCCAAGAACGCAATGTTTGCTTCAATCCAAACATGGATCGAATAACCTAACCTTGTTTGCTAGTTTTGGTACGACAAAACCGACAGGATGTTATAAACATCCTCCAAAAGGTTTCTGTTTAAGGAAATTGATTTTGACGTTCGGCTGACATATTTCATAAATGAAACATGCAGCATTACCAAGCATTATCCAAATGGATTTACCGTGGCAACATGTAAAAGGTTTCGTTGTAATCGATACAATGTTGATAACGATACCTATTCGCTACAAGCCCAGCTTAGTACGTTTGTATGTTGCCTTCCATGTATGTCTTCCTTGAAGACTTAGATAGTACCAATAGGCACAATGCCTTGCAGTACAACAACTAGTGTCTAAACATAGTTGGTATACATGGGATCCATTTCGGACATCATGGCACTTTGCAATGGTAGGGAGTCAATACCTTGTATCACTTACTCATACGTAGTCAGTTGGTATTCCTCAATAAGATTGACATCTTTATGAGGTGAGATCAGAAACCCATACCCCAGGTTATTTTCTGACTCTCTCAGACTTACGCGGTTCTTGTGTATTCGAAGATTATTGGTATAGTTTCATCCTTGATGAACTATTTGTGTTCCATTAAGGAATCGGTGCCTGGAACAATATTACTCCGATTTTCATCGAGTTTTACTTTCCTCCCACTTACCATTGCATATAGTAATTCCTCTTAGGAAAACCGCATGGTGAGAGCAACAATTAAATTATTCTATTGTGAGTTGTATAAGTACTATACTTTGCTTTCCCTAGGATAACCTACAATTAGGCACTTATCCAATTTGGGTTTTAGTTTGGTATCATCCAAACATATGCGTAGCATACCCAAATCATCAGGAATGAGAAACCTAGTTTCTTTCCTGTTCATATCTAATATGAAGTCTGTCTAACAGATTTTTATGGAACCTTATTCAAAATAAGTTCTGCACTGTTTAACGCGTATCCGTAGATGGAAATGGTAGCTCAGAGCGACTCATGATTAACCTTATCATGTCTAACAAAATTCGGTTTCTCCGTTTGGACACACCGTCAAATTGACGTGTTCCGGGAGGAGTCCTCATTGAAAGAACACTATACTCTTTCAAGTATATAAGAAACTTATTGCTTAAGTATTTTAATCATGGTCTAACCATGGTGTTTAATACTTTAGCCGATATGTCTGTCTACTTCGTGTCGAAACTTTAAAAGTTTCCGATTTGTGTTTCAAAAGAGACACATAACCATAACGCGATGCCACATCCGTAAAGGTAACGAAATATTCATATCCACCTCTATCCTAGCTAGACATGAGCCTACTACGTCACTATGAACTAGGGCTAACAGATCAATGACACTTGCACTTTTACCAAGTAAAGGTGTTATAGGCACTTTGCCCAATAAACTAGATTCGTAGACGTTATTTGAATGGAATCAAATTTATCCTAGTACCCACTCTTCGAAAGTGTGGATATACGAGTCTTGTTTAAATTGTGTCTCAGACAACAATGACACATATAAGTCTCATCTGATTAATTCAGTTTGAGCTATTTGTTTGTCATGTTATATGTTTGAGATTCATTTATATTCAAAATATAAATACTGTTATTCATATCTAATGTGTTTATCTCAATATCATCTTTATAAAATAAAACATTTTAGTGTTCTAGGATATAAAGGTACATCCGCAACAGATTGAACACTAAGTAAGGTGCGCCTTGCGTTTTTTGCCTTATTGCAAAGTTTGGCTTTGTCTCCTTGAGAATAGCCATTAACTCTCCAAGAGTTTATTATTGCAATTTATACTTCTAAGATCTAAGGATAGATCTATGAAGATCCTTCAATTTCATTATCATACTATAAGGATCTAATCCTTAGTTCTGACTAAGAAATTAAGGAGTCTATTCAGCAAGCTTAATGGATTTAAGCACTAAAGTTATCATTACATGAATATTCCAAATATCATGTTCTACTATTTGCTTAATTCCGGGCTTAGGCCTAAGATGTTATTTTATCAAATAAAGTAAATTATTAGTTTCCAGGACCATCCTGAAACATTATTCCCAATTTGAAAATTAAAGTCGTTTAAATACATTTTCACCCAAGATTATGTTTTAAACATTAATCTTTCAATTTTATCTTGATTCTAATAGTCCAACTATTTAATCAATGATTTTGGTACTATTTATTATAATGATTACTATAGTCTAACTATATAATCAACTATAATTTAATTGGTTAAATTATATTGATTACTATAATCCAATTATAAAATCAACTATAATTTAATTTGATAATTCAAATATACTGATTACTATAATCCAATTATATAACCAACTATATATGAAATAGTTTGAATACAGTCCAACTGTTTTATTAATAACAACGATTAAATATTAGTCCAACTAATAAATAATTTAACGATGAAATATTGAATGAGCACGTATGGCAAGTAACTAAACGAATATTACAAATTTAATACTTGCCTCCCACTATTTTTTGGCGAGCCTCTAACCCTCTGTTGAGTACTCGGGAAACCTTGTTTCCTAGTGGGCTAGGATCCCGTTAAATAACACACAATCTTGACTTTGGCCAAGAAATTGTATGATAATTAACTAGGTAGATCTATAAGATCAATTGGATCCCATCCAATTCCTAGATCCAGTAAGTGGAAATCCAAGTCCGAAACATATATCTTATATATGCCAATATATCCATTATATTTCCTAACATTTTTCCTCTGAATCAACTAAGCCTTGGCTTTGGCACAACAAACTTAGTGATCCCAGTTAAGTGTGACCCATTGACCTTGGAAAGCTTCGTAATCGATGTCGATGTACAAGAAGTGATCTTGACTTTGGCCAACAAATCACAACTTGGACAAGACACTGATATGGAACAAAGCCTTCATGATTCAAACACATCCTCGACGGACAAAGGCCTTGACTTTGGCCAACAAACCAATGCCAGTCTTGGATCTTGAGTAAGAATCACTCAATGGAAGGAAAAACGCTTAATATTTTGTGAGGGTTTTTCACGTGCAATTGGCAACCAATTAATTATCTTTGTTAAGGTCTCATCATCATACACCTTTAAACATGCATTCTAAACACATAATAAAGCGCGTATAAATAAATAATAATGATATCTGGATGGATACTTTACACATTGATCCTAGATCAAATCTCTCATTTTCCTCTCTCCCGCTAGCACAAGTATTTACTTCTACCCGTTACATAACACTTCTAAAGAAACCTCATTTACATTGAGGGGAATAGGTGAGAAGAGAAATACACAGAGTTAGGAGGTAATAGGCTGGACACGCAGGTCCAATTAATAAATTCTAAATTTATTACAACAATTTCCAAAATTGCCCCACCCATCTAATATCCATCTGATATACATTATTCATGCATCGCAACCATGTATTCACACAAGCATGTTATCAATCAATCTAATCCAATTAATTAATCTGATAATTAATGACCATCCAATGTTCAAACAACGATTTGATTTTGGGTGAGTCCAACTCGTTTTGCGAATAAGTACTCAAAGTACGAATTCTTGAATTAAATTAAACTACAACATTAAATCCAATTTAATTTGTATTTAATACTAACTCATTATTTAATTCCAAATTAAATATTACACTTTATAACGAACCTTTACGACTTAGATTCTAAATCTAACTGTTACGGGTCTCAAAGCCCGATTAACATCCAATGTTAATTAAATTAAAGTCCAATGGGCTTTTAATTAATTTCTTAAGGCTTGAACTTTGGTCAATATGGGTCAAACCCAAATACCAAAGCCCATTAAAGGAATCACCCTTATATGCCAAGAAACCAATTTAGGCCCATTAGACCCAATTAATGTTCAAAGGTCCATTAAGTCATAATTGGACTTTATAGAAATGGTTTTGGGCCCAATTGGATCCAACCAATTTAGCCTAAACCCAATCTTGGTACAACCAAGCCCATTTAAGCCCAATTACAAATTTTCAAGCCCAATAACAAATTAGGCCCAATTAATTAAATTACCAAATTCCAAATTTTAAAACTTAATTAACTAAAGTGTATTGCCATAATTAATTACCCAAATTAATATTTCTAAAACATCAATTTACACAATTAATTATGCTCATTTACATCAATTAGTGTCCAACACAATTGAATCAAAACTCAACTCATTTACCATGCTATATGTCTCGGAATTTTAGGGGTTTTTCAAATCGATTTCGATTTCAATCCAATTGAATCCACAATCAACATTTCTCAATTGTTTCAAGTCATCCAATGATCAAAGAAACAAAAAATACCAAGATTTAGGGCAATAATCCTATTCGACCAAGCCAATAAATTTAGGGAAAAATGATCCAATCCAATTTTCATGAAATTGATCCAATACAACTTCAATTAAACATCATTCAAGCATACTCAATCAATTAATTTAATCAAATCATGCTCAAAATCAATTTACCCATTTTAACCCTAAGTTCAAATTCATGCTAACCGGGATCGATGTTGGGTTTCTACGGTCTAACCGGGATCGATTCAAGCAATGAAACACATGTGAATACAACAAAGAAGTTGCGGAATACTTACATTGATCGGTTGAGCGATGCAAGGAACAACAAAACTTCAAGCTTTTCTCCTCCAAGGCTCACAGCAATGGCACTTTTTTGTCCTCCAAATTCGGCCATGGATGACTTCAAGCTCCAAGCTTTGAGTTGTGTATTCCATGCCCACGGGTGGATTTCCTTATCACCATCATACGACTCCGTAAGCGTGCTAGCACTCCAGAAATTTTGCCGTAAAATTTCCCTTGCTTCTCATTTGTTCTCGGCTTTCACCAAAAATGAAGAAGAAAATTTCCTTGAGGCCGTGAGAGAGAGATTAAGAGAGGAAGATAATGTTGTGTTGGTTGGTGAAAAATGTGTATCTAATACACTTATTTGATTTTCAAAAAATCAAATAAAGATATACCATTTTGCTTTTCAAAAAAGTCAAGGCAATTATGTCATCAACCACTTCCATCAACTACCATCACTATTCACATCAAAAGTGACAAGTGATTTGACGCTTGATGTGACTAACGATTTGACGTTTGATGTGACTTGTGGGCCGTACTTAATTCGCAATGCGAGTGCGCCCGAAAACACTCTCGGGCTCGGGTTCCCTAATTCCAAATTAATGAATTTTCCGGTTCGACGTAATTAAATAATTATGCCTAGCAAATCACTATTCACGTCGCTAACGAATTAATTCCAAATTAACTCGTTCGCCCGATTTAAAATCCCCTTTTAATTCCGCTTCGAAATCCAATTTCGTATAATATATTGAATATTTCATTTAATCGATTAATCCAAATTAATCATTATCTCTCTTTAATTAATATTTTATCCCAGATAAAATATCTCCGTAATTAATCAAGAATAATTTTCCCTCTCATCTAATTAATCCAAATTAATAAAGTGCGAGTCATACGCCATCGGTTAATCTTCGGGAAGCGACCCATGAGATACCCGAATATGTTGGCAGTAAATTTGGTCGTCGGACTAACCGAACATGTACGTACCTAGTACTACGTTTTTACAGATTTACAAGACAAGTTTGGCTTCTAGCAAAGCACCATGCCTACCCATTCTCCAGAAATATCCTTACAGGAACATATGATCTATATCAGGCGTAGTATACGTAGTATTACTTATTACGATCCAATATCGGATGTCACATGCTAGGCCTGGGGCTGGAATTATGTCTGCCTCGTACGAAGCACATATCGGATCTTGGTAACTAGTCTCTATAATCGGATAAACATAACCTAGTCTTTTATTTTCGATAACTGCTGTACATAAGAGAACCAGTTTCGTATCCTACGTGACCATCATCTCCACTATGACTGAGTGATACTTCCGTCTTGACATCACACCTAACACACTACAATTCTCAATATACCCAGCAGAGGCGTACACAGAACTTGTTAAAGCCCTGGACGACCAAAACCGAAGTATATTGATTGTCGCAAGTATTAGCGGTGCAAGTCTTAGGTTAAGACCAAATACACCTACCCTAATTCGGACTTCCATAGACACATAGTCATACTACCAATGGAATTCTGAGGGGTCTATCTAGAGCGAAGCTGTTTCTGTACCATCGGTAAACACAACCTCCTATTACACTTGCATGAGTATCTTATACCCAAATATATGAGAACTATGCCGTTATGCCCTCACAACGCGCACAAGTGTAATACTAGTCTTTTCCGCATTATCAATGTCCAATATCGATAATACTCTGACTAGGGATATTTCATGATTAATCCTTCGTGGATTGATATTGTCTCATATCATCTCAATCCAGATCTAATCATATGGACCTTCTATTATTTATATATCTCGATGATCTAATCACAAATGATAAAAGAGTAATTTCCTTTGTCACATAGTTAATTTGTACAACAACACCATGATCTGTACAAATAGTGACGCTATGGGTCATAACTGTCCAACAAATGGGTCACGCTTAGCCGGTTTAATTAAGCTTGTTGAGCCAAAGTCAAGGCTTAGTTGATTCAGAGGAAAAATGTTAGGTAATATATTGGATATATTGGCATATATTGGATATATGTTTCGGACTTGGAGGTCCACCTACTGGATCTAGGAATTGGATGGGATCCAATTGATCTTAGAGATCTACCTAGTTAAATTTTATACAACTTGTTGGCCAAAGTCAAGGTTGTGTATCTTTTAACGGGATCCTAGCCCACTAGGAAACTAGGTTTCCCAAGTACTCCACAGAGGGTTAGAGGCTCACCGAAAAATAGTGGGAGGCAAGTATTAAATTTGCAATTTCGTTTAGATACTTGCCAATACACGCTCATTTCATTTTTCGTCATTAATTATTAAATATATTAGTTGGACTAATATTCAATTTTTGTTTTAATTTAACAGTTGGACTGTATTCAACTATTTCATTGTAGTGGTTATATAATTGGATTATAGTAATCAATACATTTGAATGTAACCGATCAATGTAGTGATTATATAGTTAGACTATAGTAATCATTATATTCGCTTGTACTCAAACTCGTTGATTAGATAGTTGGACTATTACAATCAAGATGGCTGAAAGATAGTGTTTTGAACATAATCCTGGGTGGAAAAGTATAAAACAGCTCTAATTTTCAGATTGGGAATAGAACTTAAGGATAGTCTTGGGAGCTGAGAAGTTATTCTATTTGATAGAGAAACATTTCGGTCCTGAGCCCGAAATTGAGCGAATAGTAGAGCAAGAGCTTGGGAAGACTCATTATGATGATAACTTTAGTGCTCAATCCGTTATGCATAGCCAGAGCTTCTTAAAAGGACTTATCCCAAGTTATCTGCCTAAACTGTGGCAAATGGGGTCACTTGAAGTGTGACTGCCGAATGGATAAGGCAGACATGAAGGAAGTGAAGGCGGGACAAGGTTCCGGCTTCAAGAATATTTGTTATAAACATGTTCACTACTGCTTTTAAAATTAGATTTTTGATACTAGATGTGGTACATAATATATATACTGATGTGCGGAATTTGCTGATAAGCAGGAGACTGGCTTCAGATGAGATCAACCTGCGAGTTGGAAACGGGACGCGAGTCGCTGTTTTAGCCGTAGAAACCTAAGTTTTGGAACTGCCATTTAGGCATGTACTTAAATTAAGAGACTGTTATAATGTATCTAGTTTGACTAAGAACATTATCTCTGTATCTAGTTTAACTTGTTGCGGGTATACCTTTATATTCTAGAACACTAAGTGTTTTGTTTATAAAGATGATATTGAGATAAACACATTACATGTGAATAACAATATTTATATTTAGAATATAAATGAATCTCAAACATATAATATGACAAACAAAAGCTTAAACTGAATAAATCTATTGAGACTTAAAGGTGACATTGTTGGCTGGGACACATTAACAGGACTCATATATTCACACTTTCGAAGAGTAGATACTTGGACGGATTTGATTCTAATTCAAATGATGTCTACGAATCTAGTTTATTAAGCAAAGTGCCTAAAACACCTTTTACTTGGAAAAAGTTCAAGTGCCACCGATCTGTTAGCCCTCGTTCATAGTGTTGGGTTTTCTTGGTCAAACCAAGATCAATTAAGCAATGAAACATGTGAATACAACAAAGTAAAAATGCGGAAAATACTCACTTTGATCGGATTTTGGATGCGTTGAACACAAAATTTATTCCTTGATGAATTCGGCCAAGCTCATTTCTTTGAATTGAAATCCAAGCTCCAAGCTTTGTTGTTGATTCCAAGTTCAAGGATAGGTTTCCCTATCACCTTTGAATGACTCATTTGATGTGCTAGCATTCATGATTTTTGAATGAAAAATCAAAGAGAATGAACCCTAGGTTCACGCCCAACTAGAAAGAAAAAGAGGCCATGCATTCGGCCAATGAAAGAAGAATGTGAGAGTTGTATATTTTGATTTTCCAAAATCAATAATATCAATTACCAAACTTCCAAAGTTAGAAAAGTCTTTCACAAGTCAAGCTTGTGTAAGAAACAAGCCATCTCCAACAACTTACATCAACCAAAAAGTGATAGAAAAGTTGACTAGTGATGTGACTTGCATGGGCCCCACTTGAATTCAAAATCCGAGTGGCCCCGTAAACACATTCCGGGCTCGGGTTCGCTAATTCCGAATTAAAGAATTTTTCCGTTGCGACGTAATTAAATCAAATTTAATTAAATAATTATGCCTAGCAAAATTACTATTCACGTCGCTCACAAATCAATTCTAAATTAATTCGTTTGCCCGAATTAAAATCTAATTTTAATTCCGCGTTGAAATCTAATTTTGTTTAATATATCGAATATATTATATTATCGATTAATTCCAAATTAATCATTCTCTCTCTATTAATAGTATTTTATCCCAGATAAAATTTCTCCGTAATTAATCCTAGATTAATTTTCTCTCTCTTATAATTAATCCCAGATTAATTATGTCCGAGTCATACGTCATCGGTGAATCTTCGGGAAGGGACCCATGAGATCCCTGGATATGTTGGTAGTAAATCCAATCGTCGGACCATCCGAACACGTACGTACCTCGTACTACATTTTTACCGATTTACAAGACATGGTTGGCTTCTAGCAAAGCACCGTGCCAACCCAATTCACCATAAATATTCTTAATGGAATATATAATCTATGTCAGGCGTAGTATACGTAGTATTGCGTATTGCGATCCAGTATCGGATGTCACGTGCTAGGCCTGGAGCTGGAATTGTGTCCGCCCCGTACAAAGCACATATCGGATCTCTGGTAACTAGTCTCTATAATCGGATAAACATGACCTTGTCATTTTATCCCGATGACTGCAGTACATAAAAGTACTAGTTCCGTATCCTATGTGATCATCATCTCCATATGACTGAAGTGATACTTCCATCTGGACATCACACCCAATACACTACGATTCTCAATATACCCAGAAGAGGCATACACAGAACCTGTTAAAGCCCCGGACGACCAAAACCAAAGTATATTGATTGTCGCAAGTATTAGCGATGTAAGTCTCAGGTAAAGACCAAATACACCTACCCTGATTCGGACTCCCATAGACACATAGTCATACTACCAATAGGATTCTGACGGGTCTATCCAGAGCGAAGATTTTTCCGTACCATCGGTAAACACAACCTCCTATTACACTTGCATGAGTATCCAATACCCAAATATATGAGAACTATGCCGTTATGCTCCTACAACGCGCAAGAGCGCAATACTAGTCTTTTCCACATTATCGATGTCCAATTTCGATAATACTACGACTATAAATATTTTAATGATTAAACCTTAATAGATTAATACTGTCTCATATCTTATTAATCCGGAACTAATCATATGGACTTTTATCATTTATTTATCCCGGTAATCCAATTACAAATGATAAAAGAGCAATTTCCTTTGTCATATAGTTAATTTGTACAACAACACCATGTTCTGTACAAATAGTGATGATATGGGTCATAATTGTCCAAAAATCTCCCAATTGGCCTATAGCCAATCACTCAAGTGTCCTACACTTGAACTATGTACGAGTCGCTCAAACTTCTGCTGAGAAACTACTTTCGTCAGCGGATTTGTAATGTTATCATCTGATGCGATTTATTCGATCATCACCTCGCCACGATGTATGATCCGACGAATCAGATGAAATAATTGAAGTACATATTTGAATCATTGATGAGACCATTAATTCTTTAGCCTGTGTTGTAGCATAGCTCAGTCGCTAACAGAACTACACCTAATCTAATTAGGATTATTATAGATCCAAAACGCTTCTATTATTGCCTCAGCTGCAGCAATATTCCACTTTTGCTGTTTATTCGGCAACAGTATCTTGCTTGGAAGATTTCCAGCTCACTGTTCCGTTATTCAAACTATATAGTACCCTTATTACGACTTATAGTCATTTTTGTCGGTTAGGAAACTTGCAACGGTGAACCCAGTCACTTCAAGTTCTCATTCTCAATAGCTTAAGAAAGCATCCTTAGTTCGTCTAAGATACTTAAGGATGTTCTTAACATCAATCCAGTGACCATCACTTGGATTGGCCTGATTGTGACTCTATATGCTCAAAGCATATGAGACACCAGGTCGCGTACATATATTTCAATGTACGAGTTCTCGGAGAATTTTCATGAAAGCCAAGCTTTCACCGATTTTATTACGGGAATGTCATTTCCAAGAAATGACAAGTCATCATTATATAGGACAATCATTGTCAGTGCGCTCCCACTAACCTCCTTATATACACAAGAATCATCTTTGTTTTGAATTAAATCATATACCATTATGATTACATCAAAATGATAGTTCCAAGAACGCAATGCTTGCTTCAATCCATAAATGGATCGAATTAACTTGCAAACCTTGTTTGCTTGTTTTGGTACGATAAAACCGTCAGGATGTTGTAAACATCCTCCAAAATGTTTCCGTTTAAGGAAAGCAGTTTTGACGTTCTACTGTTATATTTCATAAATGAAACATGCAGTATTAGCAAACATTATCCAAATGAATTTAATCATGGCAAAGAGTAAAAGATTTCGTCGTAATCGACACAATGTTGATAACAATACCTTTTTGCTACAAGCCTAGCTTTGTGCGTTGGTATGTTGCCATCCATGTATGTCTTCCTTGAAGACTTATATATTACCAATAGGCACAATGCCTTCCGGGACATCAACCAGTGTCTCTCCGACTTACGCGGTTCTTGTGTATTCGAAGATTATTGGTACAATTTCATCCCTGATGAACTGTTTGTGTTCTATTTAAGACTCAGTGTCTGGAACAGTATTACTCAGATTTTCATCGAGTTTTACTTTCCTCCCATTTACCACTGCATATAGGTATTCCATTTAGGAAAACCGCATGGAGAGCAACAATTAAATTGTTCTCTTGTGAGTTGTATAAGTATTATACTTTGGTTACCCTAGGATAACCTACAAATTAGGCACTTATCCAATTTGGGTTCTAGTTTGGTATCATCCAAACATATGCCCAGCATTCCCAAATCTCCAGGAATGAGAAAACCCGGTTTCTTTCCTGTTCATATCTAATATGAAGTTTGTCAAACAGATTTTCATGGAATCTTATTCAAAATAAGTATTGCATTGTTTAATGCGTATCCATTGAAGGAAAATGGTAGCTCAGAGCGACTCATAATTAACCTTATCATGTCCAACAAAATTTGGTTTCTCTGTTCGGACATACCATCAAATTGAGGTGTTCAGAGAGGAGTCTTTTATGAAAGAATACTATACTCTTTCAAATAATCGAGAAACTTATTACTTAAGTATTTTCATCACGGTCCAATCGTGATGTTTTAATACTCTTACCGGTCTATTTTTATACTTCGTGTCGAAACTCTTTGAATTTTTCAAAAGTTTCCGATTTGTGTTTCAAAAGAAACACATAACCATAACGCGATGCCACATCCGTAAAGGTTACGAAATGTTCATATCCACCTCTATCCTAGCTAGATATGGGCCTACTTACGTCACTATGAACGAGGGCTAACAGATCGATGGTACTTGCACTTTTACCAAGTAAAAGGTGTTTTAGGCAATTTGCCAAATAAACTAGATTCATAGACATTATTTTATTAGAATCAAATCTGTCCTAGTACCCACTCTTCGAAAGTGTGGATATATGAGTCTTGTTAATGTGTCCCAGACAATAATGCCACAAATAAGTCTCATTTGATTAATTTAGTTTGAGCTATTTTTTTGTTAGGTTATACGTTTGAGATTCATTTATATTCAAAATATAAATACTGTTATTCATATTTAATGTGTTTATCTCAATATCATCTTTATAAAATAAAACACTTAGTGTTCTAGAATATAAAGGTATACCCGCAACAGGTTAAACTTAGATATAGAGATAATGTTTCTAGTCAAACTAGTTACATTATAACAGTTTCCTAATTTAAGTACGTACCCAAAGTGTAGTTCCTAAACTTAGGTTTCTACGGTTAAAATAGTGATTGTCGTCCCGTTTCCGACTCGTAGGTCAATCTCAACTTAAGTCAGTCTCCTGCTAATCAGCAGATTCTGCACATCAGTACATATTTAAGTACCAAATCTAGTATCAAAAATCCAATTTTGAAACCAGTAGCGAACATGTTTATGACAAACATACTTAAAGCCGGAGCCTTGCCCCGCCTTCAATTCCTTCATTTCTGCCTTGTCCATACGGCAATCACGCTTCAGTGACTCCGTTTGCCATAGTTTAGGCAGACATCTTGGGATATGTCCTATGTCTTCCTAGAAGACTGTGATGATTTTGCCTTTGCCCCTTTTAGAAGCTCTGGCTCTGCCTCCTTGAGCATAACCATGAACTCTCCAAGAGTTTACTCTTGGTTCATAATGAACCTGCCCCTGCTTTCGGGTAGAGACTATAAGATCAAATATTTGGTAGTCTCGGCCACGTAGGTAATGCCCAACTAACCTAGCTGATCGATGTCAGTAATCATCTGCGACACCTAGTGCTCGACAGATATACTTTCTGGCATACATGAGCGAAAGAGCTTCTTTTATAATTTGTACTTCTAAGATCTAAGAATAGATCTATGAAGATCTTTAATTTCATCATCATGGTACAAGGATCTAATCCTTAATTCTGACGACGGAATTAAAGAGTCATTGCAGTAAACATAACGGATTGAGCACTAAAGTTATCATTACCATGAGTCTTCCAAAACTCATGCTCCACTATTTGCTCAACTCCGGGCTTAGGCCCGAGAGGTTGCTCTATCAAATAGAGTAACTTTTTAGTTCCTAGGACTATCCTGAGGTTTTATTCCCAATCTGAAAATTAGAGCCGTTTAAAAAACATTTTCTCCCAGGTTTATGTTCTAAACGCTAATCTTTCAGTTATCTTGAATCCAATAGTCCAACTATCTAATCAACGATTTCGGGTACTATTGAATATAATGATTACTATAGTCTAACTATATAATCAACTATAATTTGATTGGTTAAATTCAAATATATTGATTACTATAATCCAATTATATAATCAACTATAAATGAAGTAGTTTGAATACAGTCTAACTGTTTAATTAAAACAACATTTAAATATTAGTCCAACTAATATATATTTAAATAATGATGAAAAATTAAATGAGCGCGTAATGGCAAATATCTAAATGAAATTGCAAATTTAATACGTGCCTCCCACTTTTTCGGCGAGCCTCTAACCATCTGTTGAGTACTCGGGAAACCTAGTTTCCTAGTGGGCTAGGATCCCGTTAAATAACACACAACCTTGACTTTAGCCAACAAGCTGTATGATATTTAACTAGGTAGATCTCTAAGATCAATTGGATCTCATACTAGATCCAGTAGGTGGACATCCAAATCCAAAACATATATCTAATATATGCCAATACATCCGATATATTCCCCAACATTTTTCCTCTGAATCAACTAAGCCTTGGCTTTGGCACAACAAGCTTAATGATTCCAGTTAAGCAGGACCCATTGACCTTGGAAAGCTTCGTAATCGATGTCGATGGAAAAGAAGTGATCTTGACTTTGGCCAACAAATCACAACTTGGACAAGAATGCGATATGGAACAAAGCCTTCATGATTCAAACACATCCACGATGGACAAAGGTATTGACTTTGGCCAACAAACCAGTGCCAATCTTGGATCTTGAGAATGAATCATTCAATGGAAGGAAAACACTTAATATTTGTTGAGGGTTTTCGCGTAATTGGCAACCAATTAATTATCTTTGATTAGGTCTCATCATACACCCTTAAACATGCATTCTAAAAGCATAATAAGGCGCGATAAATAGATTAATAATGATATGTTGATGGATATAATACAATTTTTTCCTAGAACAAATCTCTCCATTTCCTCTCTCCCGCTAGCACAAATCTTACTTCTACCCAATTACATAACACTTCTAAAGAAACCTCATTTACATTGAGGGGAATATGTGTGAAGAGAAATACAAAGAATCAAGAGGTAATATGCTTGACACGCAGGTCCAATTTAATAAATTCTAAATTTATTACAACAATTTCCAAAATTGCCCTCACCCATCTAATATCCATCCGATATACATTATTCATACATCACATCCATGTATTCACACAAAACATGTTATCAATCAATCTAATCCAATTAATTAATCTTTAATTAATGAGCATCCAATGTTCAAACAACGATTTGATTTGCGCGAGTCCAACTCGTTTAAGAATAAGTACTCAAAGTACGTATTCTTGAATTATATCAAACTATAATATTAAATCCAATTTAATTTTTATTCAATACTAATTCGTATTTAATTCCAAATTAAATAATTACACTTTATTAATGAGCCTTTGCGACTTAGATTCTAAATCTAATCTTAACGGGTCTCAAAGCCCAATTAACATCCAATGTCAATTTAATTAAAGTCCAATGGGCTTTCAATTAATTTTATAAGGCATGGACTTTGGCAACCAAAGCCCAATAAGGAATCACCATTTGCCAAAAATCAATTTAGGCCCATTGGGCCCAATTAAAATTTTAAAGGCCCATTATATTATATTTGGACTTTATGAAAATGGTTTTAGGCCCAATTGGATCCAACCAATTATCCTAAACCAAACTTGGCCCAACCAAGCCCATTAAGCTCAAATACAACATTTTAGCCCAATTCCAAATTAAGCCCAATTAATTAAATTCTAATATTCCAAATTTCACAAGTTAATTAATTAAAGTGTATTAGCCATAATTAATTAGTTAAATTAATATTTCCAAAACACCCATTACACTAATTAATCATGTTATATAATTATCAATTCATGTCCAACATAATTGAAGCAAAATCAATCACAACATGCTTCCTAAGCTCTCGGCAATATGGTGATTTTTATATCAATTTTGATTTCAATCCAATTAAATCACAAACAAATATATCCCATGAATTTTAAACATATCCAATTGTCTAAAATTCAGAAATCACCAAGAGCTAGGGTTCTAGTTACATTCGGCCAAGCCTCAAATTTGGGGAAAATTAATCCAATTAATTTTTCTTCAAATTGATCATGCACAACTCAAAGTTAACATATTATAAGCATGCTCAAACAATCAATTTGAATAAAACGTGCTCAAATCAAAAATACCCAAATCAAGATTAAGAACCCTAAATTCAATTTCATGCTCAATTATGTTTCTAATACCATTGTTGGGTTTTCTAGGTCAAACCAAGATCAATTAAGCAATGAAACATGTAAATACAACAAAGTAAGAATGCGGAAAATACTCACTTTGATCGGATTTTGGATGCGTTGAACAAAAAATTTCTTCCTTGATAAATTCGGCCAAGCTCATTTCTTTGAATTGAAATCCAAGCTCCAAGCTTTGTTGTTGATTCCAAGCTCAAGGATAGGTTTCCCTATCACCTTTGAATGACTCCTTTGATGTGCTAGCATTCATGATTTTTGAATGAAAAATCAAAGAGAATGAACCCTAGGTTCACGCCCAACTAGAAAGAAAAAGAGGCCATGCATTCGGCCAAGGAGAGAAGAATGTGAGAGTTGTATATTTTGATTTTCCAAAATCAATAATATCAATTACCAAACTTCCAAAGTTAGTAAAAGTCTTTCACAAGTCAAGCTTGTGTAAGAAACAAGCCATCTCCAACAACTTACATCAACCAAAAAGTTAGATAAAGTTGACTAGTGATGTGACTTGCATGGGCCCCACTTGAATTCAAAATCCGAGTGGGCCCGCAAACACATTCCGGGCTCAGGTTCGCTAATTCCAAATTAACAAATTTTTCCGTTGTGACGTAATTAAATCAAATTTAATTAAATAATTATGCCTAGTAAAATTACTATTCACGTCGCTCGCGAATTAATTCTAAATTAATTTGTTTGCCCGAATTAAAATCTAATTTTAATTCCACGTAAAAATCTAATTTCGTTTAATATATCGAATATATTATTTTATCGATTAATTCCAAATTAATCGTTCTCTCTCTATTAATAGTATTTTATAGGGGTGGGCGCGGTTCGGTTTGGTTCGGTTTTTGCTAAAAACCGAACCAAACCATATTTTACGGTTCAGATTTTTTACCTCTCAAACCAAACCATTAAATAACGGTTTGGTTCGGATTGAAATTTTTTTAAACCAGCGGTTTACGGACTGGTTCGGTTCGGTTTACGGATTATTATATTTAAAATAAAATTTCATCCACTTAAGTGAAAATAAAAACTAGTCTATCCAACAAACGGTATGAAGTGTTAGGGTGTAAGCTGTGACTTCATGGAACATATGCACTTCATAAAGGATTGAAAAATGAGACACAATTAATTCTTGTATTTTTTAAAAATTACCTATCATCATTCTAATTAAGAGATAAATCAAACATCTTACTTTCAAGAATAATGATGTTACCATAAAACAAATAAATTGAAGAATAAAAGTATTAACAAATAAATATATTAACAAAAATTTAAGAATAAAAGTATTAACATACTAATAAAAAGAAAACATAGAATAAAATTAAAAGAAAAATACAAAATTTTTTATAAAAATTTATATTTTTTTAATTATAACGGTTCGGTTCGGTTTAACAGGTGCGGTTCAGATTAGGTCCTGAACCGAACCGTAAACCGTTTGGGGTGGGCCAATCCGAACCGCAAACCGAACCGTTAGGAAAAAAACCGTAAATTCGGTCCGGTTTGGTTCGGTTTGCGGTTTGGTTCAGTTCGGTCGGTTTTTTTGCCCACCCCTAGTATTTTATCTCAGATAAAAGTTCTCCATAATTAATCATAGATTAATTTTCTCTCTCTTATAATCAATCTCAGATTAATTATGTCCGAGTCATACGTCATCAGTGAATCTTCATGAAGCGACCCATGAGATCCCTGGATATGTTGGCAGTAAATCCGGTAGTCGGACCATTCGAACACGTACGTACCTCGTACTACGTTTTTACCGATTTACAAGACATGGTTGGCTTCTAGCAAAGCACCGTGCCTACCCAATTCTCCAGAAATATTCTTAAAGGAATATATAATCTATGTCAGACGTAGTATACATAGTATTGCACATTGCGATCCAGTATCCGATGTCACGTGATAGGCCTAGGGCTTGAATTGTGTCTGCCCCGTACGAAGCACATATCGGATCTCTGGTAACTAGTCTCTATAATCGGATAAGCATGACCTAGTCATATTATCCCGACGACTGCAGCATATAAGAGTACTAGTTCCGTATCCTACGTGATCATCATCTCCATATGACTGAAGTGATACTTCCATCTTGACATCACACCCAATACACTACGATTCTCAATATACCCAGAAGAGGCGTACACGGAACCTGTTAAAGCCTCAGACGACCAAAACCAAAGTATATTGATTGTCGCAAGTATTAGCGATGTAAGTCTCAGGTAAAGACCAAATACACCTACCCTGATTCGGACTCCCATAGACACATAGTCATACTACCAATGGGATTCCGAGGGGACTATCCAGAGTGAAGTTGTTTTCGTACTATCGGTAAACACAACCTCCTATTACACTTGCATGAGTATCCAATACCCAAATATATGAGAACTATGTCGTTATGCTCCCATAACGCGCACAAGCGCAATACTAGTCAATTCCGCATTATCGATGTCCAATTTCGATAATACTATGACTAGAGACATTTTAATGATTAAACCTTAGTGGATTAATATTGTCTCATATCTTATTAATCCAGAACTAATCAGATGGACTTTTATCATTTATTTATCCCGGTAATCCAATTACAAATGATAAAAGAGCAATTTCCTTTGTCACATAATTAATTTGTACAACAACATCATGTTCTGTACAAATAGTAATGTTATGGGTCATAATTGTCCAACACATAGTGATGTAAGTGGGCCCAAGTCTAGCTAGGCTAGAAGTGGATATGAATACTTTGTAACCTTTACGGATGTGGCATCGCGTTACGGTTAAGTGTATCTTATGAAACATAATTCAGTAACTTTTGAGTGATTCAAAAAGTTTCGACACGAAGTAGAAAACATATTAGTAAAAATATTAAAAATATTACGGTCGGACCATAGTGTAAAATATTTAAACATATGAGTTTCAAGATTACTTGAAAGATTATGGTATTATTTCACAGTGGACTTCTCCCGGGATACCTCAATTTGACGGTGTGTCCGAACAGAGAAATCGAACTTTGTTGGACATGGTAAGGTTGATGATGAGTCGCTTTGAGCTACCAATTTCCTTCTAGGGATACGCATTGAACAGTGCAATACTTATTCTGAATAAGGTTCCATGAAAATCTGTTAGACAGACTTCATATTAGATATGAACATGAAAGAAATCGGGTTTCTCATTCTTAAAGATTTAAGAATGCTGGGCATATGTATGGATGATACCAAACTAGAACCCAAATCGGATAAGTGCCTATTTGTAGGTTATCCTAAGGAAACCAAAGTATAGTACTTATACAACTCACAAGAGAACAATGTAATTGTTGCTCTCCATGCGATTTTCCTAAAAGGAATTCCTATATGCAGTGGTAAGTGGGAGGAAAGTAAAACTCGATGAAAATCGGAGTAACACTGTTCCAGGCACCGACTCCTTTACGGAACACAAACAGTTCATCGAGGATGAAACTGTACCATAATTTTCTAATACACAAGAACCGACTATGTATAAGGAAGTGATATAAGGTATCGACTCCTTTTATGGCAAAGTTCCATGAAGTCCGAAATGGATTCCATGTATACCAAATAAGTTTGGACACTGGTTGATGTACCAGAAGGCATTGTGCCTATTGGTACTAAATGAGTCTTCAATGAAGACATACATGGATGACAACATACAAATCTACACAGCTAGGCTTGTACAGAAAGGGCATCGTCAAAGACATAGTGTCGACTACGACGAAACTTTTTCATCTGTTGCAAAGATTAAATCCATTAGGATAATCCTTGCTATAACTGCATATTTCATTTATGAAATATAGCAGTTGAATGCCAAAACCACTTTCCTTAACAGAAACCTTTTGAAGGATGTTTGTATGCAACATCCTGACGGTTTTGTCATGCCAAAACCTGCAACAAGGTTTGCAAGTTAAATCGATCTATTTATGGATTGAAGCAAGCATAGCATTCTTGGAACCAAAGTCTTGATGAGATCATAATGGTATATGATTTCATTCAAAACGAAGATGATTCTTGTGTATATTAGAAGGTTAGTGAGAGCGCACTGATAATGATTGTCCTATACATTGAGGATGTATTGCTTCTTAGCAATGACATTCCCATACTAAAATCGATGAAAGCTGGCTTTCATGAAAAATTCTCCATGGAATACCTGGGAGAAGCAGACCTTATTCTAGGAATAAAGATCTACTGGGATAGATCTAGAAAGCTGCTGACACTCTCTCACTGTTCGTATGTTTTGATATGTACATGACCTGATGTCTCATATGCTTTGAGCATATGTAGACGCAATCAGGCCAATACATGTGATGGTCACTGGATTAAAGTTAAGAACATCCTTGAGTATCTTGGATGAACCAACGATGCTTTCTGAGAATATGGGAAATGAGAACTTGATGTAACTAGGATCACCGCTGTAATTTTCCAAACCGATAAAAATGACTGTAAGTCGCAATGGGGGTACGTATATAGTTTGAATAATAGAACAGTGAGCTGGAAATCTTCCCAGCAATATACTGATGCTGAATAAACAACAAGAGCGGAAAATTGTTGCAGCTGAGGCAACAAAAGAAACTTTTGGATCTATAAAATTCTTAATTAGATTAGGGGTAGTTATGTTAGCAGCTGAGCTAGGCTACAGTGCAGGCTAAAGAACCGGTCTCATCAATGATCCAAGTATGTACTTCGACTAATTCATCTGATTCATTCGATCATACATCGTGGCGATGTGATGATCAAATAAATCGCATCAGATGATAACCTTATAAATCCGCTGACGAAAGATGTTTCTCAGCAGAAGTTAAAGCAACCCGTACATAGTTCAGGTGTTAGACACTTGAGTGATTGGCTATAGGCCAAGTGAGAGATTTTTGGATAATTATGACCCATAACATCACTATTTGTACAGAACATGGTGTTGTTGTACAAATTAACTATGAGACAAAAGAAATTGCTCTTTTATCATTTGTAATTGGATTACCTGGATATATAAATGATAAAAGTCCTTATGATTAGTTCCGGATTAATAAGATATGAGACATTATTAATCCACAAAGTTTAATCATTAAATATCCCTAGTCGTAGTATTATCGAGACTGGACATCGATAATGCAGAATATGCTAGTTTTACACTTCTGAGTGTTATGGAAGCGTAACGGCATAATTCTCATATATTTTGGTATTGGATACTCAAATAAGTGTAATAGGAGGTTCTGTTTACCGATGGTACAGAAACAGCTTTGCTCTGGATAGACCCCTCAGAATCCCATTGGTAATATGACTATGTGTCTATTGGAATCCGAATGAGGGTAGGTGTATTTGGTCTTAACCTGTGACTTGCATCGCTAATACTTGCGAAAATCAATAAACTTTGGTTTTTGTCGTCCGGGGCCTTAACAGGTTCTTTGTACGCCTCTTCTGGGTATACTGAGAATCGTAGTGTATTGGGTGTGATGTCAAGATGGAATTTTCACTTCAGTCATATGGAGAAGATGATCACGTAGGGATACAGAACTGGTACTCTAAGTGCTATAGCCATCGGGTAAGTATGACTAGGTCATGACTTTCCGATCATAAAGAGACTAGTTGCTAGTGATCCGATATATGCTTCGTACGGGGCAGACACAACTCCAGCTCCAGACCTAGCATGTGACATTCGATACTGGATAGTATTGCGCAATACTGTGTATACTACGCCTGACAAAGATCTTATATTCCGTAGAAGAATATTTCTGGAGAATTGGGTAGGCACGGTGCTTTACTAGAAGCCAACCATGTCTTGTAAATCAGAAGGAACGTGATATCGGGTACGCACGTATCCGGATAGTTCGATGACCGTATTTACTGCCAACATATCCAGAGATCTCTTGGGTCGCATCCCAAAGATTAACCGATGATATTTGACTCGAAAAGTATTAATCTGGGATTAATTAAGAGAGAAAAAATTAATCTAGGATTAATTACGGCAAGAATTAATATGAGATAATTATCAGAGAAAGAATTAAGAATTAATCTGGGATTATTGCGTCGAGAATTTATCTGGGATTAAATTCGTCGAGAGGAGAGAACGCGATTACTTTAGAATTAATCGGTAAAATAAATTTAATAGTTAAATTAGATTTTACTATTTAATTTATTTAGTTAAATTAGATTTTACTATTTAATTTATTTAATTGGGCTAAAATAATATATTAGATATATTAAATGAAATCGGATTTCAACGAGGAATTAATTTGGAAGTAATTCGTAAGCGACTTTCGTAATAATTTTGTTAGGCATTATTATTTATTAATTAGATTTAATTACGTCGCGACAGAAAATTCGTTTAATCGGATTAAACGAACCGGGCCCAAAAGTGTGTTGTGTAAGTAATTTGAATTTTGAATTCAATGTGGTGGGACCCACTCACTTACATCAACTAGTCATTTGTTGATGGAAGTTGTTGGGTAATAAATTGGATTTTACTTACCCATTTCACACCACCAACAAAATATATACAATTAATGAATTTTGGATATATTCAATAATTGTTGTCTCTCTATTCACGCTCATGGCCGAGTGGCCTCTGATTCCTTACAAAAGGATTGGCTTCTTTTTAAATAAAAATAGAATTGGCCAAAAAGCAAGTTTTTACTTTTCTTTGAGAATTAAAAAAATAGTAATTGCTCTCTGACTTCCTTTTCTTTTTGGCCGAGAAGAGCAAATTGGCTTCATTCTTTTTGAAGAATGGCCACTGCCCTTGCCTAGGCCGAATGAAACAACGCCGAAAGAAAGAGCAAATGGCTCTCTCTGTCTTTTGAAGACTATTTGGCCGAATGGCCTCATTACAAAGGGGCCGATTGCTTTCTCTCCTTACTAAATTGTTGCTTCTCTTGGAGAGAAAAATTCTACCATTTTGTTCTTGCTAGCACATAAGGGAGTCAAATGAAGGTGATAGGGATATTCACCTATGAGCTTGGAAGCTTTAACATCTATAAAAGTGTTGAAAGTCAAAGCCGATCAATGTAAGTATTCCACAACTTTCTTGATTAATTCATACAATAATCACGCTTAGAGATCACGTGGCATGTCTATGACACTTACAATTACGCGTCATAAAGCTATCCAGTTTGCGTCGCAATGACTGCCTGCTTCCAGGCCCAACATCAATTCTTCCATGTCTAGTTTTCCCAAATACACTTCCCACACTCCCACATTAAAACCATTACACAAGTAACTCTTTAAACTTCAACATTCACACTTCTTGTCCCAATATATCATCATCACAACAACCTTTTAATCTCATAATTCTTAACTTAAACTTATTATCTAAAATTTCCTAATTCTTGAGCATCCTTTAATAGAATCAATTTCTTAGTTTACTATCCACATCAATGCAATTACTAACATGCTAAAAACACTAATATAGCATTATATCATCAAAATTCCATAACCTAAGTTTTGGGTCAAAATTTCCTTACCTCCATTCACTTGCTTTTATTTACCCATCAAGTCTTCTAAGCTTGATATTCTTCTTCTTAACTTGTTGTGGCGTGATTTTTAATTGCTTCACTTGAAAAATTTGGTGGGAAAATGGCTCTTCTTCATTTTCTCTTATATCTTATTTCTCTTCATGTTTTCTCCCTCCTTTAAATTCTAGAGATGACGGAATAGTAATCCGTATTTATAATAGGGGATGATTTGGCTAATTTTTATATTTTTTAATGAAACAAATCAGAACTGAGAGATTCTGAGAATTCTCTATATGGGTCCACAGGTATTATTCCTCCGAATATAGAACTATTATTGACCTGTTTCTGATTCGAATTTAGAAAAATATTCAATGCAGAAGCTGTAGGTCTCGGTCTTAGATTTCTGAGAAGATATAAAGTTCATAAAAATCAGATCTTATGAAAAGGTTATGGCACAAATACCATGAGCTGTCCGGATTTAATCTTGGAATGAATTCCGTATCAGAATTGCGAGAAATTTATCGAAGGTCCGAAAAGTAATTCCTCAAACACATATATACTTGAACATGATTTATATCATGTATTATGTCTTCCATAACTTAGTAGTCGTCTTGAGAAGTAAAATATAAATAACCCAATAAACTAACCTCTAACTAATTTTATAAAGATCCAAGCTGCCAGTGTTATATCTTTCCCGCCAAAACCATAACCAACTTTCTGTCTCTTCAAGCCAACACAACTACCCCACAAAACAAATAACCAAAAAATTCTGCAAACACAGCAATTATCCCGTCGATATCCTCTCAAACTCCGGCTACCTATTGATGATTGGTATTTATATCACTATTTCCCACTCATTTAACTAAATATTTTGTATAGTTTCTCAGGTTTTGTGAACATTTTGATGTGTTTTGTGTTATTTTGTAGATAAATAAAGTTTCAGGACATTCTGGAGGTGATTTGGGCCAAAACAGTGAAAATTGGACGAAAAGGGCATTTTGGTAAATTCTCATGTCGCAACGCCAAGACCTTCAGCGTCGCGACACCTAACATGCGCCGAACAATGCTAACATGCGCCGGGTCCACAAATTAGAATCTGAGAAAAGTTTGACTTTGCTAATGTGCGCCGTGACACGTGTCACCATCACAGCCGATCTGCTAACATGCGTCGTGACACGTGTCAGCATCCTACGGTGCCGACAGTCATCATCGCCACGTGTGCCACGTGTCACTCTCACATCATTGCCACGTCATCAGCCACATCACCAGGTTGACCAAGTCAAGCTGGCCCCTCACCGCCACGTCATCATCAGCCAATCAGGGAGTGCCACGTGTCGAAATCCTACGGTGACGACACTCTCTTTCCCACGTGTCGCCACGTCACCGCCACACTCACCACCATGTCATCATTAATAATTGAGTATCTAATCCTTATCTGACACATGGCGGATAAGAATCTCCTCGACCAATCAGAAGCCGCCATGTGTCACAATAATTGAAGCCTAACCACCTCGCCACGTGTCACCTTATCAGCTTATCCAGAATCTTCAAACCGGCGAACCAGAGCGTGCCACGTCGACAAAATCTGGCGTACCGACGCCAGAGGCCTTGGCGTCGCGACTCTGGAAGCCTACCAGGGCCTATAAATGGAGCTTCAAGTTTCAGAATTGGATGTACCACTCTCTCTCTTATATTCTATCTAAAGAGAGAGTTTCTCTCTCTAGATTCTTTAGTTTTTAGTTTTTTTTTTATTTTTTTTTTAGTTTTTATAAATAATTTTAATTACGTTTTGTAGTAATAGTAATTTAATTTTTACTTTTTACTTTTTACAGTTTTTACTATTCACCATGAGGAGGTAACTTCCCCAGCTAGGGTGAAAGGTAATTCTTTTACTATTACTATTTAGATTAATCTCCCTTAAAAATAATATATTCACTATTTAAAATATTGACTTAAAAAGGATATTGCCAGATTGGTCGGTTGGTAATTCATTTTAATCTGGTTTAAACCTGACTAAACAAGGATACCACCAGATTGGTCGGTTGGTAATTTAATTTTGGTTCCGCCTTTATGGCTGGTTGGACTTAATTTGACTTAATCAGATTACCGCCTATATGGCTGGTTGGAAAAAGAATCACAAGTTTATATATTATTTTATGGGAGATATCTAAATTAGTAGTAGTAAAAGTAATTCCTTTTACCTTAGCATTTTATTTTATTTTACTTTTCAGTTTTACTTTATGTCTTTTACTTTTCAGTATTTTACTTTATGTCTTTTACTTTTAAGTTGTTACTAGCCCTATTATGTGTTAGTTATCTGGGGTTGTGATGAATTCTAATATCACCGTTTTATAAGGGGTTATTTTATAGTTTGGGTAATTTAAATGTTTACTTATTAAGTCTTAAGCTTAATGCTTCTTGTTGTTTGATCACCAATAAGATTGATGTGGTAAATCTAAAATGAACTAGACATAGGATTTTAGGTTCAGCCTTAGACTAAATAGCTCACGATCTTCCTTGAGGATAGATAACCCTTTAATAGATTTCCTTACATGATAGACATATACCTGTCGGGCGGGGGTAGCCATAATTGGAACTTAAACTTAATGAATCCAGATAATTTGGTTGACATAGACATATGGTTTAATTGGGTTAAACTGGGTATTTGTGTCTGACCATTGGAAGAGACTTTTACATAATTTCGTGTTCTAGGTTAGTAAACTGATTTGTTACACAAACATATAATAATCACTTAATCTTTAAAATGATATTAGAATGATTCACAACCCTAGATCTTTGTGTCTTTTGTTATTTTCCTTAGTATTTTCTTTTGTCTTTTTATTTATTTATTTTGTAAAACCACTTTCAACCAATCAAACAATCATTCTCTTCACCCTCAATTAGATATCTGTAAATAAATAGATTCAATAATTAATAACAACAGTAGAATTAAGTCCTGTGTGATCGATATTTTTATACTACTTGAATGATACGTGCGCTTGCGTTATACGCTCGGTCAAGTTTTTTGGCGCCGTTGCCGGGGACTTATTTTTCTTGAGTTTTTAATTTTGAAGCTATCTAATTTACTTGTATCTAATTTTCTTTATCTGTAATTTTTATTTCTTATTGTATTTTCAGGTGATTAAAAAAATGGAACATTATTGGGAGATTGAAAGATCAAGCTTTACTAGAATATACACCCCAAATCTGGGAGCAACAGTCCGGGTTTCTGAGGCCTGTTGTCCAGCCCAACAATTATCACTTGATGCCAGAACCAAGCAATGCTACATTTGCTCATCAGAACGAAATGGGGAGATGTGTAATTTGTGATGGTAACCACCTGAGCGATCAATGTATTTACCTTTCAGAGTGGCAGAATTATCAGAATCATTCAAGGTACGAAGAACCGTCATATTTTCCATCTCATCCACAATCTACCTTCGATCTTCATCAACAATCAGAAAAATCAGAAAAAGATCAGATGATTGACATGCTCAAAGATGTGTTCAAGAAACGAGATGAAAATATGGATACAATGCTTGAAACATTCCAGAATCAACTCGAAATTATTCAGAGTCAAACAGAATCCATACAGAGAATGACAAATCAGATCAGACAATTAATAGAAAACCAGAACTACATACCTCAAGAACCAGTTTCAGATGACACTGATGAAGCCTTCGAGTACCAATCTTTTCACAATGACATTTCAACAGAGGAGGAGGCTGAGCAGTATCAACAACCAGAGGTATCAGTTCAAGAGCCCGAACCGGCAAAGTCTGAATTTGACTTTTATTATTCAGATTCTGACAAGGATGAAGCTGATCTATTTGTACCAACTGCACCAACAACGGAGGATCAAACTTTCAATCCTCAAAATGAAGATCTTGGAGCATGCTTTACCATGATGTTTGAAGAATATCTATCTGAACCATCCATTCCAGTCATATCAGAGGATGAAGACCTAAAATCTGACATTTCTTTTCATCCTCAGGTTGACAATTTTGAAACATGTATTTCACAGATGACGGATGAAGAGCTGAATACAAAAATTTTAAAATTCATCTGTGAAGAAAAGGTGGAATAAGAAGCAGAGCAAATGGAAGAGCAAATGTCTTACCTTAATAAAGATCCAGAGCATTCAGGAGAAACATCGCTGTTTTGGGGAGTACAAATCAAAGATATCGCCCAGAAGCTTGACAGAATGGAATTTCCATTCCAAGTCAAGCATCATACGAGACCTCCTGATTTCTTTCTTTCTTTGCAGGAACCACTGGAACAACAATGAGTAAAAATGTGGCATGAGCACTGAATGAGACAAAACTCTTTTTGCCACTTTACCGTTGGAAGAGACCCTTCAAAAGTAATGCTCACGGGATTGTCTTTAATCGGACATCCAAAACGGCATTGAAACCTCCTTAAAAATGAATTTCAGTCACGTCTGGCTGAAGACGAAAAATTTAGCGCTAGCAGGGAGGCAACCCATGCAATTTGTTGTAATTTTTTTTCATATTTTGTGTGAACTTTTTAATTTTGTGTGTTATTTTTGTAGGGAAAGGCACAAACGAAGCATTTTAAGACAGAAGGAATTGTGTTTGGAAATAAAAAATGAGAAACCATTCATTAGCGATAGCTGAGTAAGGAATGAAATCTTGAGACACATCCTAATGAATTTATACTAAGCGAGTGGCGTATTGCGTACATAATTTTGTTACCTTAATTATTGCTTTGATTCGACTTTTAGTTGTAATTATCTTTATTTTCGTAGACAGGATCCAGACTTTTTGACCTTTCACGATTTCTTTTGTTGTTTAGCTAACAATCGTCCTCTGGAAGATATTAGTGCTATTATTACTCACCCTTTTTCAGGTACTATAAATTCAGCCCGTCATTGCACTTTTGAAGGCATCCTGATTTGAAAAAGAAATACATAAAAAATGGAAGCCACTTCAAGAAGACGAGTTGAAAACATATGTGTGTTTGCGGTAGTAGTGTTGGTGTTAAGCCACAATACGTAGAAGCAGCACATGAATTGGGTCGAGTCTTAGCTGCAAGGAATATGCACTTAATATATGGCGGAGGAAATCTTGGACTTGGGGATCGTTTCAAAGGCTGTACAGGAAGGAGGCAGTCATGTTTTAGGAATCATCCCAAAACCTTGGCAGAGGCAAATCTTATTGGATCATCAAACGGAGAGGAACTGATCGTGCCAGGTATGTCTGAACGACTGGTAGAAATGATTAACCGTGCTGATGCTTTTATCGCTTTGCCAGGTGGCGGGTACATTGGAGGAAATTTTTATTGCGTTATCTTGGGTGAACCTGAACATACACCAGAAACCGGTTGGACTGTTTAATGTTGATGGATTTTATGATTTTCTTTGTGTGTTTCTTGATGATGCTCGGAGAAATGGGTTCGTGTCAAAACCTATGAAAGAACTCCTCTTCACTGCCAGAACTGCTCCGGATCTAATAGACCATCTCATAGCCTATGAACCACAAGTTGACCATATCCTTTCAAAGATAAATTGGTCTGAGGACGATCGTGGTAAGAGACGTCGGATTAATCTAGATCTTAACCTTTAATTTCCTGTAGATTTTCAGCTAACCAGGTACGACCTTCTAAACTATTCTTCTACTTTTTAAGACATTGGGGACAATGTCTCATTTAGGTTTGGGGGAGGGAATTAGTTGATTAGTACCTTGTTTTTAGTTTGTGTGTTGTTTTTAGTCCAAAATTTTTCGAAAAATAAAAAAAAAAAATTGAAAATTTTTCAAAAAAATTACAAAAATATTTTGCATTTTTTGTGTTTTTATTTTGACTAAAAAGGTGAAATTGATGAGAGATAGCTGGGTAAGGAGTTCCTACTCCTGATACGTATCTCAAACCCATTTTTGAAACAAGTTAATTTTTGTTTATTTCCTTTTAAATTATTTAATTTGTAAATACTCCATAAAACTGACATAAATGGATCTTCATATGCTCAGTTGACAGATATTATCAAGATATATAGTAACATACGAACATGAGCTAAAATTGAAAATTTTTTAATATTCAGTGCTCTAGTTTAATTGGAGGAAGCATCTCAAAAAGCAATGGAGTAAAAAAAAACGTCTGAGATCCGAGTTATTAAGTCTGTAAGGGTGTTTTAACATCTAGTGCCCTAAAACCAACTGGTTTGGGAGTCACTGGCCCAAAGCTCGTTACATGGATCGAAGAAGCTGCAAAAATATATATATCTGAAGTCTGAGTAATTAAGTCCGTAGGGGTGTCTTAACACCTGGTGCCCTAAAGCTAACTGGTTTGGGAGCCACCGACCCAACACTCGCTACATAGACGGAAGATTGTATATAAATAAAAAAAAAAATCAAGGAAAAAATCTGAAAAATCTGAAAAATTATTCCATTGTTTCAAAAAGGTGTGAATTCTGATAAAACTTTAGGACAAAAATATTACTCTCTTATCAACTGCACTTATGACTGTTGTGGGCAAAAATGAGTTGTTTAATATTTTGTTGGCTGTGTATATGAAGAATGGTAAAAATAATCGGAGAATTTACTTATTCAGTAATTTAGAATAAAACAAAACAACTAGTAACTTGGAGTAGAAGTTTCACCTGATTAGTCATTAACTTCTTTATTCTCTTTTCTCTTGTCTTTTTGCTTTTGTGTGCATTAGTTTTAACTAACTTTTTTCTTTTGTAAAAACGTTTGTGGGTATCGTTGCTGTAAGCCCTCACGAGACTACAACTCGTCCACTAGGGACACATATGGGTTTAAAGGCTTGTTGCATATGCTAAATGCAACCGTGATCCCTACGAAAGTGGCTTAGTTAATTTATTTATGTTATTTTACTCTATGTTTTGCTCGAGTACTAGCAAAATGTTAGGTTTGGGGGTGTGATGAGTGGTATTTATATCACTATTTCCCACTCATTTAACCAAATATTTTGTATAATTTCTCGGGTTTTGTGAACATTTTGATGTGTTTTGTGTTATTTTATAGATAAATAAAATTTCAGGACATTCTGGAGGTGATTTGGGCCAAAACAGTGAAAATTGGACGAAAAGGGCAGTTTGGTAAATTCTCATGTCGCGACGCCAAGACCTTCAGCGTCGCGATGCCTAACTTGCGCCAAACAGTGTTAACGTGCGCCGGGTCCACAAATCAGAATCTGAGAAAAGTTTGACTTTGCTAACGTGCGTCGTGACACGTGTCACCATCAGATCCGATCTGCTAACATGCGCCGTGACACTTGTCAACATCCTACGGTGCCGACAGTCATCATCGCCACGTGTGCCACGTGTCACTCCACGTCATCATCCATATCACCAGGTTGACCAAGTCAAGCTGCCACCTCACCGCTACGTCATCATCAGCCAATCAGCGAGTGCCACGTGTCGCAATCCTACGGTGCCGACACTCTCTTTCCCACATTTCACCACGTCACCGCCACGTCAGCATTAATAATTGAGTATCTAATCCTTATCTGACACGTGGCGGATAAGAATCTCCTCGACCAATCAGAAGCCACCACGTGTCACAATAATTGAAGCATAACCACCTCGCCACGTGTCACCTTATCAGCTTATCCAGAATCTTCAAACCGGCGAACCAGAGCGTGCCACGTCGAAAAAATCTGGCGTAGCGACGCCAGAGGCCTTGGCATCGCGACTCTGGAAGCCTACCATGGCCTATAAATGGAGCTTCAAGTTTCAGAATTGGATGTACCACTCTCTCTCTTATATTCTATCTAAAGAGAAAGTTTCTCTCTCTAGATTCTTTAGTTTTTAGTTTTTTTTATTTTTTTTTAGTTTTTGTAAATAATTTTAATTACGTTTTGTAATAATAGTAATTTAATTTTTACTTTTTACTTTTTTATAGTTTTTACTATTCACCAATAGGAGGTAACTTTCCCAGCTATGGTGAAAGGTAATTCATTTACTGTTACTATTTAGATTAATCTCCCTTAAAAATAATATATTCACTATTTAAAATATTGACTTAAAAAGGATACCGCCAGATTGGTCGGTTGGTAATTCATTTTAATCTGGTTTAAACCTGACTAAACAAGGATACCACCAGATTGGTCGGTTGGTAATTTAATTTTGGTTCCGCCTTTATGGCTGGTTGGACTTAATTTGACTTAATCAGATTACCGCCTATATGGCTGGTTGGAAAAAGAATCACAAGTTTGTATATTATTTTATGGGAGATATTTAAATTAGTAGTAGTAAAAGTAATTCCTTTTACCTTAGCATTTTATTTTATTTTACTTTTCAGTATTTTTACTTTATGTCTTTTACTTTTCAGTATTTTTACTTTATGTCTTTTACTTTTAAGTTGTTACTAGCCCTAGTTATGTGTTAGTTATCTGGGGTTGTGATGAATTCTAATATCACCGGTTTATAATGGGTTATTTTATAGTTTGGGTAATTTAAATGTTTACTTATTAAGTCTTAAGCTTAATGCTTCTTGTTGTTTGATAACTAATAAGATTGATGTGGTAAATCTAAAATGAACTATACATAGGGATTTTAGGTTTCAGCCTTAGACTTAATAGCCCACGATCTTCCTTGAGGATAGATAACTCTTTAATAGATTTCCTTACAGGATAGACATATACCTGTCGGGCGGGGCTAGCCATAATTGGAACTTAAACTTAATGAATCCAGATAATTCGGTTGACATAGACATATGGTTTAATTGGGTTAAACTGGGTATTTGTGTCTGACCATTGGAAGAGACTTTTACATAATTTCGTGTTCTAGGTTAGTAAACTGATTTATTAAACAAACATATAATAATCACTTCATCTTTAAAATGATATTAGAATGATTCACAACCCTAGATCTTTGTGTCTTTTTTTATTTTCCTTAGTATTTTCTTTTGTCTTTTTATTTATTTATTTTGTAAAACCACTTTCAACCAATCAAACAATCATTCTCTTCACCCTCAATTAGATATCTGTAAATAAATAGATTCAATAATTAATAACAACAGTAGAAACTAAGTCCTTGTGTGATCGATATTTTTATACTACTTGAATGATACGTGCGCTTGCGTTATACGCTCGGTCAAGTTTTTGGCGCCGTTGCCGGGGACTTATTTTTCTTGAGTTTTTAATTTTGAAGCTATCTAATTTACTTGTATCTAATTTTCTTTATCTGTAATTTTTATTTCTTTATTGTATTTTCAGGTGATTAAAAAAATGGAACATTATTGGGAGATTGAAAGATCAAGAGCTTTACTAGAATATACACCCCAAATCTGGGAGCAACAGTCCGGGTTTCTGAGGCCTGTTGTCCAGCCCAACAATTATCACTTGATGCCAGAACCAAGCAATGCTACATTTGCTCATCAGAACGAAATGGGGAGATGTGTAATTTGTGATGGTAACCACCTGAGCGATCAATGTATTTACCTTTCAGAGTGGCAGAATTATCAGAATCATTCAAGGTACGAAGAATTATCAGAATCAAACTTTCAATCCTCAAAATGAAGATCTTGGAGCATGCTTTACCATGATGTTTGATGAAGATCTATCTGAACCATCCATTCCAGTCATATCAGAGGATGAAGACCTAAAATCTAACATTTCTTTTCATCCTCAGGTTGACAATTTTGAAACATGTATTTCACAGATGACGGATGAAGAGCTGAATACAAAAATTTTAAAATTCATCTGTGAAGAAAAGGTGGAACAAGAAGCAGAGCAAATGGAAGAGCAAATGTCTTACCTTAATAAAGATCCAGAGCATTCAGGAGAAACATCGCTGTTTTGGGGAGTACAAATCAAAGATATCGCCCAGAAGCTTGACAGAATGGAATTTCCATTCCAAGTCAAGCATCATACAAGACCTCCTGATTTTCTTTCTTTCTTTGCAGGAACCACTGGAACAACAATGAGTAAAAAGGTGGCACGAACACTGAATGAGACAAAACTCTTTTTGCCACTTTACCGTTGGAAGAGACCCTTCAAAAGTAATTCTCACGGGATTGTCTTTAATCGGACATCCAAAACGACATTGAAACCTCCTTAACATATGAATTCCAGTCACGTCTGGCTGAAGACGAAAAATTTAGCGCTAGCATGGAGGCAAACCATGCAATTTGTTGTAATTTTTTTTTCATATTTTGTGGAACTTTTTAATTTTGTGTGTTATTTTTGTAGGGAAGGCACAAACGAAGCATTTTAAGACAGAAGGAATTGTGTTTGGCAATAAAAAATGAGAAACAATTCATTAGCGATAGCTGAGTAAGGAATGAAATCTTGAGACACATCCTAATGAATTTATACTAAGCGAGTGGCGTATTGCGTACACATTCTGTTGCCTTAATTATTGCTTTGATTCGATTTTTAGTTGTAATTATCTTTATTTTCATAGACAGGATCCAGAATTTTTGACCTTTCACGATTTCTTTTGTTGTTTAGCTAACAATCGTCTTCTGGAAGATATTAGTGCTATTATTACTCACCATTTTCAGGTACTATAAATTCAGCCCATCATTGCACTTTTGAAGGCATTCTGATTTGAAAAAGAAATACATAAAAAATGGAAGCCACTTCAAGAAGACGAGTTGAAAACATCTGTGTGTTTTGCGGTAGTAGTGTTGGTGTTAAGCCACAATACGTAGAAGCAGCACATGAATTGGGTCGAGTCTTAGCTGCAAGGAATATGCACTTAATATATGGCGGAGGAAATCTTGGACTTATGGGGATCGTTTCAAAGGCTGTACAGGAAGGAGGCAGTCATGTTTTAGGAATCATCCAAAAACCCTTGGCAGAGGCAAATCTTATTGGATCATCAAACGGAGAGGAACTGATCATGCCAGGTATGTCTGAATGACTGGTAGAAATGATTAACCGTGCTGATGCTTTTCTCTCGCTATCCAGGTGGCTTGGGTACATTGGAGGAAATTTTTATTGTGTTATCTTGGGCGAACCTGAATACACCAGAAACCGGTTGGACTGTTTAATGTTGATGGATTTTATGATTTTCTTTGTCTGTTTCTTGTGATGATGCTCGGAGAAATGGGTTCGTGTCAAAACCTATGAAAGAACTCCTCTTCACTGCCAGAACTGCTCCGGATCTAATAGACCATCTCATAGCCTATGAACCACAAGTTGACCCTATCCTTTCAAAGATAAATTGGTCCGAGGACGATCGTGGTAAGATGCGTCAGATTAATCTGGATCTTAACCTTTAATTTCCTGTAGATTTTCAGCTAACCAGGTACGACCTTCTAAACTCTTCTTCTTCTTTTTAAGACATTGGGGACAATGTCTCATTTAGGTTTGGGGGAGGGAATTAGTTGATTAGTACCTTTTTTTTTTTGTTTGTGTGTTGTTTTTAGTCCAAAAGTTTTCGAAAAATACAAAAAAAAAAAATTGAAACTTTTTCAAAAAATTACAAAAATATTTTACATTTTTTGTGTTTTTATTTTGACTAAAAAGGTGAAATTGGTGAGAGATAGCTGAGTAAGGAGTTCCTACTCATGATACGTATCTCAAACCCATTTTTGAAACAAGTTAATTTTTGTTTATTTCCTTTTAAATTATTTAATTTGTAAATTCTCCATAAAACTGACTTAAATGGATCTTCATATGCTCAGTTGACAGATATTATCAACATATATAGTAACATACGAACATGAGCTAAAATTGAAAAATTTGTAATATTCAGTGCTCTAGTTTAATTGGAGGAAGCATCTCAAAAAGCAATGGAAAAAAAAAAATGTCTGAGATCCGAGTTATTATGTCTGTAAGGGTGTTTTAACATCTAGTGCCCTAAAACCAACTGGTTTGGGAGTCACTGCCCCAAAGCTCGTTACATGGATCGAAGAAGCTGCAAAAATATATATATATCTGAAGTCTGAGTAATTAAGTCCGTATGGGTGTCTTAACACCTGGTGCCCTAAAGCAAACTGGTTTGGGAGCCACCGACCCAACACTCGCTACATAGAGAGAAGATATTGTATATAAATAAAAAAAATCAAGGAAAAAATCTGAAAAATTATTCCATTGTTTCAAAAAGGTGTGAATTCTGATAAAACTTTAGGACAAAATATTACTCTCTTATCAACTGCACTTATGATTGTTGTGGGCAAAAATGAGTTGTTTAATATTTTGTGGCTGTGTATATGAAGAATGGTAAAAATAATCGGAGAATTTACTTATTCAGTAATTTAGAATAAAACAAAACAACTAGTAACTTGGAGTATAAGTTTCACCTGATTAGTCACTAACTTCTTTATTCTCTTTTCTCTTGTCTTTTTGCTTTTGTCTGCATTAGTTTTAACTAACTTTTTTCTTTTGTAAAAACGTTTGTGGGTTCGTTGTGTGTAAGCCCTCACGAGACTACAACTCGTCCACCAGGGACACCTATGGGTTTAAAGGCTTGTTGTATATGCTAAATGCAACCGTGATCCCTACGGAAGTGGCTTAGTTAATTATTATGTATGTTTATTACTCTATGTTTTGCTCGAGGACTAGCAAAATGTTAGGTTTGGGGGTGTGATGAGTGGTATTTATATCACTATTTCCCACTCATTTAACCAAAATTTTTTATAATTTCTCGTTTTTTGTGAATATTTTGATGTGTTTTGTGTTATTTTGTAGATAAATAAAATTCATCAGCACATTCTGGAGGTGATTTGGGCCAAAACAGTGAAAATTGGACGAAAAGGGCATTTTGGTAAATTCTCGCGCGTCGCGACGCCAAGACCTTCAGCGTCGCGACGCCTAACTTGCACCGAACAGTGCTAACGTGCGCCGGGTCCACAAATCAGAATCTGAGAAAAGTTTGACTTTGCTTACATGCGCCGTAACACGTGTCACCATCAGAGCCGATCTGCTAACATGCGCCGTGACACGTGTCAACATCCTACGGTGCCGACAGTCATCATCGTCACGTGTGCCACGTGTCACTCCACGTCATCAGCCACATCACCAGGTTGACCAAGTCAAGCTGCCATCTCACCGCCATGTCATCATCAACCAATCAGCGAGTGCCACGTGTCGCAATCCTACGGTGCCGACACTCTCTTTCCCACATGTCGGCACGTCAGCATTAATAATTGAGTATCTAATCCTTATCTGACACATGGCGGATAAGAATCTCCTCGACCAATCAGAAGCCGCCACGTGTCATAATAATTGAAGCATAACCCCTCGCCACGTGTCACCTTATCAGCTTATCCAGAATCTTCAAACCGGCGAACCAGAGCGTGCCACGTCGACAAAATCTGGCGTAACGACGCCAGAGGCCTTGGCGTCGCGACTCTGGAAGCCTACCAGGGCCATAAATGGAGCTTCAAGTTTCAGAATTGGATGTACCCACTCTCTCTCTTATATTCTATCTAAAGAGAGAGTTTCTCTCTCTAGATTCTTTAGTTTTTAGTTTTTATTTAATTTTTTTTAGTTTTTGTAAATAATTTTAATTACGTTTTGTAATAATAGTAATTTAATTTTTACTTTTTACTTTTTACAGTTTTTACTATTCACCATGAGGAGGTAACTTCCCCAGCTATGGTGAAATGTAATTCTTTTACTGTTACTAATTAGATTAATCTCCCTTAAAAATAATATATTCACTATTTAAAATATTGACTTAAAAAGGATACCGCTAGATTGGTCGGTTGGTAATTCATTTTAATCTGGTTTAAACCTGACTAAACAAGGATACCGCCAGATTGGTCGGTTAGTATTTAATTTTAGTTCCGCCTTTATGCTGGTTGGACTTAATTTGACTTAATCAGATTACCCCGCCTATATGGCTGGTTGGAAAAAAATCACAAGTTTATATATTATTTTATAGGAGAATACTAAATTAGTAGTAGTAAAAGTAATTCATTTTACCTTAGCATTTTATTTTATTTTACTTTTCAGTTTTACTTTATGTCTTTTACTTTTCAGTATTTTAACTTTATGTCTTTTACTTAAGTTGTTACTAGCCCTGGGTAATTAAAGGTTTACTTATTAAGTCTTAAGCTTAATGCTTCTTGTTGTTTGATCACCAATAAGATTGATGTGGTAAATCTAAAATGAACTATACATAGGGATTTTAGGTTTCAGCCTTAGACTTAATAGCCCACGATCTTCCTTGAGGATTGATAACTCTTTAATAGATTTCCTTACAGGATAGACATATACCTGCCGGGCGAGGGTAGTCATAACTGGAACTTAAACTTAATGAATCCAGATATTTGGTTGACATATACATATGGTTCAATTGGGTTAAACTGGGTATTTGTGTCTGACCATCGGAAGAGACTTTTACATAATTTATGTTCCAGGTTAGTAAACTATTTATTACACAAACATAAAATAATCACTTCATCTTTAAAATGATATTAGATGATTCACAACCCTAGATCTTTGTGTCTTTTGTTATTTTCCTTATATTTTCTTTTTGGCTTTTTATTATTTATTTTTGTAAACCACTTTAAAAAACCAACTTTTCACCAACAAACAATCATCCCTTCACCCTCAATTAGATATCTGTAAATAAAATAGATTCAATAATTAATAACAACAAGAGGATTAAGTACTCGTGGAATCGATATTTTTATACTACTTGAACGATACGTGCGCTTACGTTATACGTGTGTGTTTACGCTCCGGTCACCTATCAATGCCGCTTAATTACTCTTGAATTCAGCTCCAATTTTTTTCTCTCACAATCGATTGAAGGAATTGAAATGAATTTTTATGAGGTCTTAAGTATTTGTCAATTTTAGGCTACTCTGTTACGACTTCATTTATTTTATAAGGCCAGTCGAATATTACCCTTTTTTTTTAATTACAAATTTTCTCTCTAAATTGTGTGTGAACTAAACGGCAAATTAATAGTAATTTTGATAATAACAAATTCTATATATAAAGGAAATTTTTTATCAGCGATTTATTTATTTTGCAAGCCATTGAATATATTTTCAAGTGAAGAAAAATTGAAGATATCAAGAAATATTTCCCAAAAAAATCAAAGATTGAAGAAACTTCCGTGGTCTATTATTTTCAAATCTTAAAATCTTATTGTTTAGATTATGTATTAGTAAGCATTTAAGAGCATATCAAAACCAAATACAATCATATCTTAATTTCTTCAATTTCTTCAAAACTTTGATATTCTGGCGTAGGTGGAAAAAAATGAATTATTTGAACAATTTTTAAAACTTCCGTGGTCCTCATTTGATATCTCAACTTCGATGAAATATGGTCCACTTAATAGATTTTATTGATGGTGGTCTTTTATCCTTTCGAGTATGAAGAGGGGAGATTTGTATTTAGCTAAGAGTGGATGCCAAAAATCCAAAAGGAGATGAAGTTTGATAGAGAGACTTAACTCAGGGATACAAATGAGTCCTCCCTAGAGTAGGAGCATTGTGAAGGATGAAGTAAGTAATGATACCGACCCGACCATATGAAGGGTGTTGATTTGGGGTTTTCTAAGAGTTTATTGAAACCCAACCTGAGAGGCCTTCGTCAATGAAACCCGACCTACTTGAGACTGCTAAAGAAAAGCTTTTATAGTACCATATACATTGGTCTGCCGACCAGAGGAACGAAGATGAGATCACAAGCCGACCTGTATTGAAGTCATGTGAAGTATGCCATAGTTGAGAAGATAAACGTCTAGAAGGCTAATGATGATTGTGGGTATGGATGACAATAGGTCGGGTATAAGATAGAGATGTCAATACCCGTATCCATAACCGTACCCGTACCCGTGTGATATATAATATCCCCGATCCCGACCTTTCACTTGTGCGGGTATAGGTCGAGGATTCCCTATATAAAAAAAGGTATACCCGTCCCCATCCTCTATCCCCTTTTATTAACTAATTATTTTTTTTTATCTTTATGTTTTTTTTAAAAAAAAATCAATTAAAAATTATTGGAACAAATAGATATGAAATTAAAATACTAAATTAAAAACTATAAGTTTAAATTTACTTTAGTACTTAAATAAAGAAGAAAATACATAAGTTACCAAATAAATACTATTGTCGTAGAAATCTCATCTTTAAAACAAAATGAAATGAATTAATTAATATAAATAGAAATCTCATCTTCAAAACAAGAGAAAAAATATTATAATAAATTGAACAAATAAATTATATTTTTCCTATTTTTTTTATTTAATAAGTAATTAATTTTTTGAATAAAAAAATAATAATTAAAAAGCCAAAGTCAAATGGTTTATTGAGCGGGTACGAGTTAGAGAATTTTTACACCCATACCCGGCCTGTATACCTGATAAGTGTGGTTTATACCCACTTATTCAGGCATTCTTATCTTACGATTTTGTTAGGTTTCATGTCATTTAATGTATTTTATATAGTTTTTTTTTTATGTTTGATTGATAGGAAGCATTAGAACATGGATCTTCAAGCAATTGGACTTATTTTTGGACCTTACGGACTCAACGGAAACACGCAGGAAAGCAGAAAATGCAGAAAACACTTATCCTGAAAAATAAGGTGGTGTTGCGCTGCCACTTTTGGCTCACGGCACCCCGTTAGGATTCCAACATAGAATTTCTCGAGAGATTGGTGTCGCGACGCCAATTCCGGCGTTGCGACACTGCGACAGAAGCCCATAATCTTAGTAAAGTCGTATTTTACATGTACAAGGACTTCAGGACTTCCCTATAAATACATAAACTCATCTAAAACCCTAGAGGGGAGAATAATATACAATAAAAGAGTTCTAAAAATATATTTTAGAGAGAACCAAATAGGAAGATTGAAGAGCGACAAAAGGAGACGAAGGCGGTGATGTCCGAATGCGAAGGGATTCGATTCAGGTTTAATCTTCTAGTTTCTATCTTTAAACTCTAATGATTTCTATTAGATTCATGATCCATACTTTCATTGTATTTATATTTAGTCAGGAACTAACTATATTGTTCTAAAGAATGATGTAACCTATGTTTGAACCTATGTGTTGATTGCCAATTTAATTGTTATAAAATTTTGAATCAATTTATTTATATTCCCTTGCTTTTAATGCTTCTTGTTTGTTGGCCACAAATTGAGACGAAGCATGTTTGGAATTTATCACTCAGGATAGGGGAATTTGAATAGGATATTGATAAGTGCATGAAAATGTACTTTGAACATCACTAATTCGGCTTGATTATTAAGTGTATGATCTTAATTATAGTTTATTCTATGTCTTGTTATTAGGAAGAAATGAAATATGAAGATTGGAGCAATTGTACATGTTTCGGGACCTTACGGATGCATCAGAATCATGCGGGAAAAGCAGAAACGAAGAAAGCATTATTCCAGACCTTAGAAAATTTACATACATAATGGCCGAGAGTTGGACGCCGCAACGCCACTTTCCGGTGCTGCGGTGCCCCATCAGATCCTAGAAACTTAATTTGGTCGTGTTTATGTGCAAATGGATTCCAGGACTTCCCTATATATACCCAAGCTCATCCAAAACCCAAAAAGGAGGAGAGAAAACACACAAAAAAGTGATTAAATCACATATTTGAGATAGAAGAACGAGGATGCTTCAGCAATCTCTTCAGGCTATGTCTCTTTATTCTATGGAGAACTAATCTCATAGGTAAAGCTAAAGATGAACTCTTGTAATTAAACTCTTATATTCATGTTTTTGATTCCTGAATAATCTTCAACATTTAATATAATTGATGATTTGTTATTCTTTATTATCTTTTGATTATGAACCCAGAGATTATGTTTTACCAATTTTCATATATGAATAGTCATGCTTCTTCTATGTGTGATTGGAAAACCTAATTATGACTGGTTATGTTATTTTATGAGTTAATCTTCTGCTGCAGTTTTGTCTGTGGGTATATTATTGACGTTAGATAGGTCATAACGATAACATAGTGTGTTGTTAACATAGAGAAAACAATTCATCGATTACCTTAGAATTTAATATGTTTTTTATTGAAATATCTTCTGATTATTGGTTTGGGATGTGAAACCTTCAATTGAGTAGTAAAAGGAATCAATTACTGAATATAAGGATTTGATACAAGAGAGATTCCCAATACTTTGCTGCTTCTCTATACTGATAACTTTTAAGTGTTTTTCGTAATCTTTAATTTACATTACCAATTCAATTATTCTTTTTAATTACGTTATTGCTGACATTTGTTTAAGTGAATTAGTTCCTTATAACCATCTATCTGAGGAGTCGACACCCCAACTATACTGCGATAATCGCAAGTACTTTTTGAGCGTAATCAAATTTTGGCGCCGTTGCTGGGGAGACAGTTTACAATCTAAAGAAGCAGGTTTGCTTGGTCAACAACAAAGTTTGTTTATAATTTATTTATTTAATTTATTTTAGTTTTAGTTTTAGTTTTTATCTTTAGTTTTATTCTTTTATCTCTGTTTCTTGTATTATTTTTGTTTGAGTGCATGCCTAGACTTAGGGATCAGTTTGGTAAATTTATTAGAACTAAAGAAGACGATTCAGATTCATAAAGCCTTTTTGACAATCTTTATGCTACACCATCTACATCTAGCACACATACCATGAGTGATTACGAAAGGCCACATTTAGGTCTCTTGAGGAGTACCTCCACCTCACTCGCACAGCTACACCATCATGCATAATGTTTCCCCCATAATGCACCATATATAGACTTTAAAACTGGAATGATAAATTATCTCCCAACCTTTCATGGTTTGGAGAATGAGAACCCTTATATGAACATTAGGGAATTTGAAGAGGTTGTAGTAATCTTTCATGACCGATTCGGGACTACAGACACAATTAGACTTAAGTTCTTTCCTTTTGTCCTTACGGATAGAGCTAAAAGCTAGTTGTTCTCTTTAAGACCTCGTTCAATAGGATCATGGGGTGAGATGACACATGTATTTTTCAATAAATACTTCCCACACCATAAGACTAATGCTTTGAAAAGACAGATCTCAACTTTCTCCCAGAAAGACTGTGAAACCCTCTATCAAACTTGGGAGAGGTTTAAGGAGATGTTAGCTAGTTGTTCTTACCATGGGTATGAGAGTTGGCGCTTAGTGAGTTACTTTTATGACGATCTAACTCCTAGGGAGCGGCAATTCGTTGAGACAATGTGCAATGGTGAGTTTATATGAAAGGACCCTAATGAGGCATAAGAGTACTTAAACAACCTAGCCGAAAAATCCCACACTTGGACTGGACCTAATGCCTTGGATAACACTGATAGGACATGTTCCACTCCTTCTAGCGGAGGCATACACCACTTTAGGGAAGATGATAGTCTTAGAATACATGTTGAGCTATTAACTAGAGAGATATGAGCCTTAAAAGCCAAAGATAGCAAGACTATGCATGCGGTAGCCCAGTTAGAACCTCAAAGGGTATGTGTTGCGTGTAAGAGGATTGACTATCTGGCCCAAGAGTGTCCTGTATATAGTGAGATGAGGGAAATATTAGGAACAATGCAATACCTTATGGATGTACAAGAAACCTTATACACCGTATTCAGATACTTATAATCCTGGTTGGCAGAACCACACAAATTTTAGTTGGAAACATGAGTCTCAACAGCCCACTCAAACATCACAGCCTAGAAGTTATAGTGCCCCCAGTATCACACATATACCATTTCTAGAAATTCTTTAGAGGACACTATGCATGCATTTATAGAGGTCCAGAGTAAAACTAATTAAAGGTTTGAGTCACTGATAGCTCAGGTGGTTGAAGACAATAAGGAGATAAAGAGTCAAGTCTCTAAGTTGACTAATGTCATGAGTGTGAAAGAACAAAGAAAGTTTCTATCTCAGACTCAACCAAATCCTCAAGGGTAACACATGGTACAGGCTGATCATGAAACATCCAATGTAAAAGGTGTTAATGCCATAATCACTAGAAGTGGTAAGGAGGTAGACTTGCAGGACACCTCCAACATTATAGGTGACCACAAAGATATTAGTACCAATATTCCTTATTAAGAATAAGTGCCACATAACCCGGTTAGAGCACCTTCCCCTTAAGCTCTTAGGCCTATTGCGAGAGCCACAGACCTTAATGGGGAGATTCTAGAACATTTAAAACAAGTAAAGATTAACTTTCCTCTGTTACATGTGATCAAATAGGTTCTCACAAATGCGGAGGTTTTGAAGGATCTATGCACCATGAAGAGAAAGCATCATGTGAAAAAGACTGAATTCTTAACAGAACAAGCAAGTGCAGTGATTGACCAGAGGGCCCTACCAAAATACAAAGATCCGGGATGTCTCACTATTGCTTGCCACATTGGCACATATGATTTTGATCAAGCTTTATTAGATTTAGGTGCTAGTGTTAATCTCATGCTATATTCTATCTATATGCAGCTAGGACTTGGAGAGATTAAGCCTATATCAGTGGTTTTACAGTTAGTCGATCGCTCTATCAGAACACCACGAGGAGTAGTTGGGGATGTTTTATTGTAAATTGATAAATTCTACTACCCTGTTGATTTCCTAATTTTAGACACTGAATCTGTGGTTAACATGTAGGAAACGACTTTCCTTAGCGCGACAGAAGTTGTTTGTATGGGCACCGACTCCGGTAAGAATCTTTAAAATTTTCTTTGCCTTCTTCCTTTGTTGTAGTAGCCGAAATCAATCATTTTATGTCCAACACTTGAATCAACTACTCGATCTTCCGAAATATGACTCGAAACTAGCAAACCGAAGTGTGGGCTTCACTCACAAAGATTAAACTTTAAACAATTTAGAGAATTAAGATGTCACAATGGTATTTGGATTTTGAAATTTCAAACACTCTCACAACACTTGTGGATACTTGAACTCTCTCTATATTCTCTCATTTACACTTGTGTGAATGAATGTAAAATGTTAACCATAGAAGTGAGAGAAATGGTAGATATTATATTCTTTTACACAAGCCAACTAACCTTGTAATTAAGCATCTAATGCTTTCTTCTAATGGCCAACACAAAAATGTGAATGCCATACCAAAGCATAAGAAATGATAAGCTAAAGACAAAGACTTTGTCATTAAGCATCTAATGCTTTCTTTCAATGACAAACAAATAAATATGGAGGCCATACCAAAGCATAAAAATGGATTAGCTAATGACAAAAGTATTAGGTGTATGCATGCCACCTAATAGATATAATAAGATGGAGAGCATGGCAAGCCATATGCTTTCTTAATAATGATTAAATTACCTTCAATTATGTTGTAGTAATTATCTCATAATTATTACTAACTTGATTATCTCGTAATCAAGATTTGATTATATCATAATCAAAGAATTTTAGAAAACATTAAGTTAAACTAATTTAACATAGTTTTCATTTGTGACATTAAATATTATTAATCTCATTAATAATATATAAATATAATGTCAGAATATTATTAGACAATCTATTTATATTAGGCTTGCTACAGTTAATCGAGCTAGCACGATGACCAAATGGATCTACGGTTCTGAGCTCCAATAATTCCAAAATATTAATTAAACTCTTTAATCAAATATTACGAATTATTAACTTCGTATTATTCACTAAAAACTCAAAGTTGAACTCCCGTTACCGTAGATGGATAAAATAAATTGAACAACTTTGGTGTCTATCGATATAGTCATTACATATTGATATAGCCCTTCACGAATATCTCATAAATAGAGCCGGGTCAAAAATCCATTAAACCCTTCTAAATATTTTGTCTCTTAAGCACCATTGATTCTATAATGAAAATTTAATTCATAACAATTATGGATATAAAATTTTCTATTCGTAATAGAAAGGTTGAGAGCTCAAATTGTTCAAGTCCCGAATCAACTCTTAAATGAGATATTCTTCTACTTCTCGTAAGAATGAGTGAATTCCTTATCTATGTAAAATATTCCCAGTTACACACTAAACCATATCCCCAAAATACGTAGTTATTGGCCAGGAATGCAACACCAACCTACCATAGTAAATCAAAAGACATAGCCTGTCATGCAGGAGTTCATAGTACACTCAGGATTAAGATCGAATCCATATATGACCATCTATTAGATAAAATAAATTTCTTCTGTTAACAAATATTAAAAAAAATTTATATTTATCTAAGTCCAGTCCTATATGATCTCATCATACAAGGTGTCTTCATTCCCATGTCACTATATGAACGATCCCGGATCAAGGTCATCATACAAGTACCATCTTTGTTTGCTCTCTATGGACTATTTAGATTACTAACTTAAGACTTAAATCCTCTTATGCATCAAACGTACACTAAGTCTGAAGGTACAAGAGTAATCAAGGTAAACAATACAATTGGACAATATGCGATATAAATCAAACAACTTCGATAAAATGAATAATATATTTATTATTATTACAATAATCAATTCTATTTACAATACATGAAGCTCTAGGACATAAATTCCAACAATCTCCCACATGTACTAGAGCAAATGGAAAATGTCATGTAATCATAAACCCTTTAAGTGACCTTCAAACACTTTAGCTGATATGGTCTTTGTAAACGGATCAGCCAAATTGTCTGCGGATGGAATCTGCGTGACAACGACATCTCATCTCTGAACTATCTCCCTGATGAGGTGATATTTTCTCTCAATATGCTTACCCCGCTTGTGGCTTCTTGGTTCTTTGGAATTCACCACTGCACCACTATTATCACAATAAAGTGTAAGCGGTTTATCCATATCTGGAACAACTTCCAGATCTGCCAAGAACTTACAGAGCTAGACTGCTTCTTTAGCTGCTTCACAAGCTACTATATATTCAGCCTCCATGATGGAGTCAGGAATACAAGATTGCTTAATACTCCTCCATACTATAGCCCAAACACCTAGGTTGAAAACTGCTCCAGATGTTGATTTCCTAGAATCGACATCCGTCTGAAAATCAGAGTCAGTATATCCTCTCAGAATCATATTATGACTTATATATACAAGCATATTATTTCTTGTTCTCCTAATATACTTGAGAGTATATGTCACCGCTACCCAATGATCTAATCCTGGGTTGGATTGAAACCCACTGACTACTCCCACTGCAAAATAGATGTCCGGTCTCGTGCATAATATAGCATACATAAGACTTCCAACTGCTAAAGCATATGGTATATGTCTCATCTCCTCAACTGCTTGAGGTGTCTTAGGAGACTGTTCCTTAGACAAATGAATTCCATGACTGAAAGGTAAATTACCTTTCTTGGAATTCTGCATACCAAATTGTAGAAGAATCTTATCGATATGGGATGCTTGAGACATTGCTAACAGTCGTTTCTTACGATCTCTAATGATCTGAATCCCAATTACATAACTTGCCTCTCCAAATCTTTTATTTGGAATTGATTAGCTAGCCAGATTTTCACTTCTGATAATATCTTTACATCATTCCCAATGAGTAAAATATCATCGACATATAACACAAGGAAAACAACCTTACCATCAATGATGCGCTTGTAGACACAAAGCTCATTGATGTTCTACTCAAAGTTATAAGACTTGATCGTAGTATCAAAACTTATGTTCCAAGAACTAGATGATTGCTTGAGCCCATAAATGGACCTTTGCAACTTGCAAACTTTTTACTCTTGACTTTGGGTTATGAACCCCTCTGGTTGTACCATATAGACACTCTCATCAAGATTTCCATTCAAGAATGCAGTCTTGACGTCCATTTGCTAAATCTAATAGTCATGATATGCAGCAATGGAAAGAAGAATCCTGATGGATTTAAGCATGGCTACTAGCGAGAAAGTCTCTTCATAGTCAACTCATTCTTTCTAGGTATAACCTTTTGCCACTAGCCTAGCCTTGAAACTCTATACTTTCCCATCTATTCCTATTTTTCTCTTGTAGATCTACTTACAACCTATGAGTTTTACTCTATTAGGTTGGTCTGCAAGTTCCCAGACTGAGTTAGAGTACATAGACTTCATCTCGAGGTTTATGGCTTTGAGCCATTCCTTTTTATCAGTATCTTCCATTGCACTACGATAGGTCAATGGATCATCTATACCATCACAAGATGCAACAACTTTCACCTCACCATTTCCTAGATAGCGTTCAGGTTGTCTTACAACCCTCCCACTATGTCTAGGTGGTATGGTATCCTGATAAACTTGCATCTGACTTTCAGATGTAGAAGGTGTTATGTCTTTGTCAATATTTGACAATGGTGTATTGGTCGTATCAACAAGTAACTCATCAACTAACACTTTACTTCGAGGTTTGAACTTTCTCATATAGTCTTCCTTAAGAAATATAGCATTTGTCGATATAAATAATTTATTATCTTCTGGACTATAAAAGAATCCACCCCTAGTTTCCTTAGAATAGCCTACAAATAGGCACACATGTGAACGTGGTTCCAACTTAGTAGTCTTGTTCTTTAGCACATGTGCTGGACACCCCCATATGCAGAAATGTCGCAAACTAGCTTTACAACCATTCCACAACTCTAATGGAGTCTTAGGAATAGACTTAGAATGAACTACATTCAAGATATACATTGTTGTTTGCAATGCATACCCCCAAAAAGAACTAGGTAGAGTGCTATAACTAAACATTGATCTCATCATGTCTAGTAGGATCCGATTTCTCATTTCTACACCACCATTTTATTGTGGTGTTCCAGGTGCTGTGAGCTGTGAAATAATTCCATGCTTAACTAAGAATTTCTTGAAATCTCTATCAAGGTATTCTCTTTCACGATCTGATCGTAGAATTTTGATACTTTTATCTAACTGGTTCTCAACCTCAACACGATACTCTTTCAACTTTTCAAATGTATATGACTTGTGATGCATTAGGTAAACATACCTATATATGGAATAATTGTCAATGAAAGTGACGAAGTAGTCATAACCACCTCGGGCTTTTACATTCATCAGTCTGCAAACATCCGAATGTATTAGCTCAAGTATTTCTTTGGCTCTTATCCCTTTTCTAGTAAAAGGTCTCTTGGTTATTTTGCCTTCTAGACAAGATTCACAGACAGGTAAAGTACCGAGTCTTAACTGATTTAAAACTCCATTCTTAATTAGTCTATCTATCCGGTCAAGGTTAATGTGACCAAGTCTAAGGTGCCATAAATAGGTATCATCATGAGAATCTGTTTCTGTTTAGTTTTAGAATTTTCAATCTTAAATATTTCAGTATTAATCAGTGATTCATGTATTAATGGCCTTAATACATATAGATTATTTCCAGAGTTTCCCGTGCATATATTTAATCCATTTCTACTAATAATAACTGACTTATTATTAAATGAAATAGAAAAATCACATTCCATAAGTTTTGTTACAGAAATCAAATTCCTGTAAAAACCAGGAATATATAGCACATCATTCAAACATAAATAACTCTTATTAAAATTTAAATTTGAAACTCCCACTGCTTTTGCTGAAACAGCATCCCCTGTCCCAACTCTCATGGTAAAGCTACCTTCCGCAAGGTCCCTCCATGAGTCAAGTAGCTGCAAAGAACAACAAACATGGTTAATGGCACCAGAATCAACAATCCATATATATTTATCATCCTCCACCAAAAGAGACTCAATGACAAGTAAATCGTATTTACCTGTATTCTTCTCCTCTTTAAGCTCAGCAAGGTATTTCAGACAATTCCTTTTCCAATGCCCTTTTTATTAACAATGGAAATATTTTCCTTTGGCATTAGTTCTTTTAGAGATTTTGTTGTTTTTCTTTTTCATTGGTTTTGCCTTAGCAATTCCAATTGCCTTTCTTATTCTTCTTTGCAGATTTAGAAGATTTGGCAACATTTGCCTCGGCATTGGACCTACGATGACCCATCATGATGGACTCGTAATTGGTGAGCTCATTTAGTAGTTCATCAACATAAAAGTCAACTTATTTATAGAATAGTTGCTTTTAAACTGCATGAAACTCTTCGAAAGGGTTTCCATGATCGTTGTCACCTGGCTTTGCACATTGATACATGTACCATGGGTTTTAACTATATTAAGATCAGACATCATCCTTAAAATATGGTATAGGACTCATATACCTTCCTTCATTCTAGCGGTCAATACAGAGACTATTGCCTCATGTTGTTTTCGGTCTGAAGGTTGCCCAAACATGTTTTGTAAAGACTGCATAATCATTGATGCTGTCGCCATAGGCTCATACTGTGCAGCAAGAACCTCAGACATGGATGTTATCAAATAGCTACGGGCTTTCTCATCGGCTTTAATCCAATTATCATAGACATTACATGCAGCTCTGCTAGTATTCGGTGCTGGCTCAGGAGGACATTCCTCTATTATGAAAAATTTAAGGTCTTCGCAGACCAAAATAGCATTCATGTCATTTTTTCCATTTAACATACTTTTCCCCGGTTAATTTTTCTTGTTGTTTGAGAATTGAGATAATTGCATATGCCATGACTGAAAATAAACATGCATTCAACATTCATTCGTCCCATATTAAAATTATCAAACATCACATGAATCAAAAGTAAACATTCATCACATGAACATTAAAATCATTCATCTCATGAATCTAATTGTGCCTACTTATAACATCATGCATTTTAATAATCTATATCTCATATAAATTATTAAAACTAAAATGAGAAGGATTAAGAAAACTTTTCAACCTTAAGCTCTCGATGCCAATTGTAGGAAATAACTTTCCTTAGAGCGACATAACTTGCTTGTGTGGGCACCGGCTTCGGTAAGGATCTTTAAAATTTTTGTTGCCTTCTTCATTTTGTTGCAGTAGCCAAAATCAATCATTTGATGTCCAACACTTGAATCAACTATTCAATCTTCCGAACTATGACTCGAAACTAACAAACCGAAGTGTGAGATTCACTCACAAAGATTAAACTCTAAACAATTTATAGAATTAGGATGTCACAATGGTATTTGACTTTTGGAATTTCAAACACTCTCACAACACTTGTGAATGCTTGAACTCCCTCTATTTTCTCTCCTTTGTACTTGTGTGAATGAATGCAAAATGTTAACTTTAGAAGTGAGAGAAATAGTAGAGATTATATTCTCTTACACAAGCCAACTAACCTTGTCATTAAGCATATAATGCTTTCTTACAATGGCTAACACAAAAATATGAATGCCATACTAAAACATAAGAAATGATAAGCTAAAGACAAGGACTTTGTCATTAAGCATCTAATGCTTTCTTTTAATGGCAAACACATAAATGTGGAGGTCATACTAAAACATAAAAATGGATTAGCTAATGACAAAACTATTAGGTGTATACATGCAACCTAATAGATATAATAAACTCTAAACAATTTGTCTCCAAAGGTAAATAAAAAATCACTATCTTAATAATGATTAAATTACCTTCAATTATGTTGTAGTAATTATCTCATAATTATTACTAACTTGATTATCTCATAATCAAGATTTGATTATCTCATAATCAAAGAATTCTAGAAAATATTAAGTTAAACTAATTTAACATAGCTTTCATTTGTGACATTAAATATTATTAATCTCATTAATAATATATAAATATAATGTGAGCATATTATTAGACAATCTAATTATATTAGGTTTGCTACACTTAATCAAGCTAGTACTATGACCAAATGGACCTACAGTTCTGAGCTCCAATAATTCCGAAATATTAATTAAACTCTTTAATCAAATATTACGAATTATTAACTTTGCGTTATTCCACTAAAAACTCAAAGTTGAACTCCCGTTACTGTAGATGGATGAAATAAACCGAAAAACTTCGGTGTCCATCGATATAGTCATTACATATGGATATAGCCCTTCACAAATATCTCATAAATAGAGCCAGGTCAAAAGTCCGTTAAACCCCTCTAAATATTTTGTCTCTTAAGCACCATTGATTATGTAATGAACAATTAATTAATAATAATTATGATATAAAACTTTTTATTCATAATAGAAAAGTTGAGTGGTCAAACTATTCAAGTTCCGAATCAACTCTTAAAATAGATATTCTTCTACTTCTCGTAAGAAGGAGCGAATTTCATATCTATGTAAAACATTCCCAACTACACACCAAACCATATCCCCAAAATACGTAGTTATTGGCTAGGAATGCAACACCAACCTCACCATATTAAATCAAAGGACATAGCCTGTCATGCATAAGTTCGTAGTACACTCAGGATTAAGATCGAATCCATATATGACATCTATTAGATAAAATGAATTTCTTCGGCTAACGAATATTAAAAGAAATTCATATTTATCTGAGTCCAGTCCTATATAATCTCATCATACAAGGTGCCTCCATTCCCATGTCACTATATGAACTATCCCGGATCAAGGTCGTCATACAAGTATATAATAGACCGCAGCTATAGATAAACCACAAATAAAGTACCCTCTTTGTTTGCTCTCTATGGACTATTTAGATTACTAACTCCAAACTTAAATCCTCTTGTGCATCAAACATACACTAAGTCTAAAGGTACAAAAGTAAACATACACTAAGTCTAAAGGTACAAGAGTAATCAAGGTAAACAAGACAATTGGATAATATACGATATAAATCAAACAACTTTGATAAAATGAATAATGCATTTATTATTATTACAATAATCATTCTGTTTACAATACATGAAGCTTAAGGACATAAATCCCAACATAACATTGAGTCAAAAATTTCACTTATCTTAGGTAGGCTTTTTCTTGCTACAGATAATGCCCTTGTCAATTGTATGAACGGTCTCATGAAGATATCATTTGGGAATATGACACTGGAAGTGAATATTTTTCATATTGAGAAACAACCATGAGTGATGATGAGTGTCAGTACACATACATTATAGACACAGTCTTACCGGAGACAACCTATACACCACATAAATCTAACCCTCCCGAACTGGAATTGATTCCAAAGAACCGTAAAAAGAGAAAAATGAGAGTTAGTGCTCACTTGAAAATGATCCCTGGAAAGTTAAAAAGGAGGTTGAGCCAATTTTTCCATATATGCAGCCTAAAATCTCAACCATCTGTATACCTTGGGGGATCCATGGATAAACTGCAGCAGCTAGACAATTTTTTTTCATGCCTTAATCACCAGTGCCTACCAAAGAAGAAAGAACATGAGACTACTTGGTCCGCTACATAGAAGCCACCATGACAACTTGGGTAGTTACGTTTGGCTGAAGAAATTAAATTTAGCGCTAGCGGGGAGGCAACCCTTACATCTACATTTATTTTCTTTACTTTCGTTCTATTTTATTTGTGCTAATTGCATGTTTATTATTTGCATGAGTATTCACGCAGGTGTTAGTGCAACCCACACAGCTCACACAACCAAAGTCTCACCAATAGGAGCCTGATCAACTCCATGCCTGGTAGTGTTGTTCCTCACTCATTTTTCTTTATATTTATCTTACATTGAGGACAATGCAAGTTTTAAGTGTGAGGGTGTATGCATGTAGTGTTAATACTTGTTATAAAAAATAAATTATTTTTTTGTAGTCCTTAATTGTAAAACATAAGTCCAATGATGAATATTGTTTGCTTTAGGATGAAAACTTAGAAATGATAAGTTCTTTAATGTATTTTTATCTGATGCCTTGAATAATTGATCTAGGTTAGACTCGTAAGCACTTAACTATATGTTTTTAGCAGTAAGAACCTAGGTAGTTGGCAAAGTGATTAGTTGAAGAGATTGCATGTCTTAGAATGATCGTTTGTTTAGATGTCTATCCTGATTTGATAGTGTTATGATGTATGGTATGGTTAAAAATAAAAAGAGAAAGTCTCGAAAAAGAGGAACTTAAACCACCTATAACCGATAAACGTGAAGCTACCCATGGGCGAGTGTTAGGACCACCATGAGGAGAAATGCTACTTTAAAGGGTATGTGTGCTGAAAAGGAAAAAAAAGGTTTTGAAAGAGGAAAAGGAAAAAATCATATCGTACTGAGCAAAGAGAAGCAATTACAGAGCATATTTGAGATATCTAAGTTTGTTTGACCCATCAGATCCCAATTTTTAAACGAAATCATTGAGTTGGCTTACCTAGGAGTCTAGCTGTGAATGAACCTTTACACACACACACTGTGAGTCTTGCTTAGATGATTTATTCAAGGACTTGGATACGAGTTACATTGAGTACTTTGAAGGTTCTATGGTTTCATTATTAGGCATTCTTTGAGGACGATAATATGTGTAACTATTGGGACTGTTTCATTTTGTTATTTTTGCATGATTGTATGTGTTTTGAATGACATTTGTGGGTATCGTCACTACAAGCCCTCATGAGATTATAACTCATCCACTAGGGACACCGGGTTTAAAGGCTTGTTGCATACGCTAAATGCAATCGCGATCCCTATGAAAGTGGCTGAGATAGTTTTTTATTTTTATTTTTTAATTTAGTTTAGTTCTTATTTTCTAATTGCGCTTGAATTCTAAGGACAACCAATAAGTTGGTTGGGGGTTGTGATAAGTGCATGAAAATATACTTTGAACATCACTAATTCGACTTGATTATTATGTATTTGATCTTAATTATAGTTTATTTTATGTCTTGTTATTAGGAAGCAATGGAACATGAAGATTGGAGTAATTGTACATATTTCGAGACCTTATGGACGCATCAGCAGCACGCGAGAAGAACAGAAATGAAGAAAGCATTATTCCATAAAATCTGCCATGCATCGCGACGCCCACTTCCTGGCATCACGACGTGCCCTCAGAAAATTTACATACATAATGGTCGAGAGTTGGGTGCCGCAACGCCACTTTTCAGCACCGCGGTGCCTCGATAGATACCAGAAACTTAATTTGGTCGTGTTTTATGCGCACAAAGACTCCAGGACTTCCTTATATATACCCAAGCTCATCCAAAACCCTAACATGAGGAGAGAAAACACATAAGAAAGTGATTAAATAATATATTTGAGAGAGAAGAACGATGATGCTTCTGCAATCACTCTAGGCTATGTCTCATTCTTTTATGGAGAACTAATCTTATAGGCAAAGCTAATGATGAACTCTTATAATTAATCTTTTATATTTATGTTTTTGATTCCTGAATACTCTTCAACGTTTAATATAATTGATAACTTTTTATTCTTTATTATCTTTTTATATGAACCCAAAGATTGTGTTTTCCCAATTTGCATATAGGAATAGTCAAGCTTCTTTTATGTGTGATTGGGAAACCCAATTGTGACTGGTTATGTTGTTTTATGAGTTAATCTTCTGCTGTAGTATTGTCTGTGGGTATATTATCGACGTTAGGTAGGTTATAACGATAACATAGTGTGTTATTAACATAGAGAAAATAATTCATCGATTGCCTTATAATTTAATATGTTTTTGATTGAAATATCTTCCGATTTTTGGTTTGGGATGTGAAACCTTCAATTGAGTAATAAAATCAATTACTAGATTTTATACAAGAGGGATTCCCGACGCTTTGCAGTTTCCCTCTATTGATAACTTTTAAGTATTTTTCGTAATCTTTAATTTACATTACCAATTCAATTATTCTCTTTAATTAAGTTATTACTGACATTTTGTTTAAGTGAATTAGTTCCTTGTAACCATCTCTCTGAGGAATCGACACCCCAACTATACTGCGATAACCGCAAGTACTTTTTGGGCGTAATCTGATCTAGAGAATATAACTTAGGAGATTTATAGAGTTCAGGAGAATCTATAATCCCTTTGAAGTTGTTAACAAAGAATTACAAAGCATATTGAATTGTTAATTACTAGATTTTCATAGGGATATCAAAGTCTGTAATTGATAATATATTCACTCGGCACTCATGAGAGGGAGTAAGAATAATTTAGGGTTCTTGGCTTATAAACAATGCAACTGAATAAGAATTGATTGGCATAGCAAATACACAAGGGATAGGTAGGTGAAATCAGA
>SKCR01026727.1:0-104836 GCA_019454045.1 Zanthoxylum bungeanum
ACGAGAATTCAATAATTAAATCGAATTCCATAGTGAGAGTAGGATCCCATGAATATATTTCGACTCACAGCTTTGGTACGATCTTGCCTACGTATATTCATTAGGTAGACAACTCATTGTCAATCACTCACCAGTGACTCCTGATTTTGGTCCTGACCGTTTCTCGTTATGATAGTTTTGGCACGTTCACAAGGAGGCGTATCAATGCTACACTTGTCAATGACAAACTCAAGCTACCGATGTAGTCCTGACAGCTTTGGCACGTTCATGATTTCCACTTTCACTTGAATTTGTCCAGTATCAATATACAACCGGTATGGATAATAATTCTATAACCTACACCCTCACAGCTTTGGCACGATCTCGGATGCAGTTATAGAAAGATACCCATAAACCGTACTGACAAGACGGACCAAGAAACATGTATCCAATACACGTTACTTTACAGCCATATTTAAAAGCGGGGATTTTCCTATGGAAGCTATAATCTACATCAAATGCAGAATTTTAATCTAAATCATTTTCTAAATAATTCAATTCTACCTATAGAAAACATAACTTAATTTAACGATTAAATTTCCGTTAGCGTAGAACCGAAAAGTAAAGAAACATATATAGATTATATGCATGTGTGAACATTAAAATTGGATTAAATATCAAATATCAAATATCAAGCATGAATAATGTAATGGATGAAGCATCAGACCTGCTCTGATACCATTTTGTTGGGGTTTTGGGCGATGGGCGCAGCGGAAGCATGGCTCGGGCGAAATCGTAATTTAAAACTTTTTCAAATTTCCGAATAAATTATTCAATATCTAATATGAATAATTTATTCATATTTCACCTAAACCTATTTATTCAATATCAAATATTGACATAAATAAGATTGAAACTTCGCGAAACTTTTACGAAAATCATTTTTTCCGCAAAATGACGCAAAATACGTTTTTGACTGAACCGAACACCCGACACTTATGGGGACTGCCCAGGTCAGCCCCAATAGTGTCAGGGCAGTTCATGGGCTGCCCGAACAGTGACGAAGTCACTGTTTGGACAGCCGTCACCCGGTTGGCTCAAAAGTCACCTGGTAACGCCTTTTTTGGCCGTTTTTTCTTATTTCAACTCGGAAACACTTTCCGGAAATTGTTCCAACTCCCAAAACACATCCAAAATATTCATAAGATAACATTTTCATAATAAAAAACAGAACACTTCCAGGTCTGATCCAGAAAACAAAATTTCCAAATTTCATGCTTTAAATCCAAAATTTTCAAGATTAAATCAATTAATCAAAACACCAAATCAAGTCACCATATATGAAAAACCCAAGAACAATTTTAGGTGCCAAAAGAGTGGTCATAATACTCTAGAATAGAAACTCATTAACAATTGATCAAATTGGATACTAATTACAATAATTTCATCCAAAACTACCTTACACATGCATTTCACTTCCACCTCTATCATCCACAAACAAAAGCCCCAAAAATTCAGAATCAAAGGAACCCTAGAACCCTTCTAACAACTCAAGAAACAAGAAACTAAATTTCCAAGCTTAGGGTTATGGTAGATTACCTTTAATCCTCCAATTCCTTAGCCTTTTTTTCTTGAATTTTCCTTTGATTCTTCATGGATTCATCAAGCAAAGTTGAAACCCATTTTATTTTGGAGTTCACGGCAATGGAGAATGAACAAGAGAGAGAAAACAAATTTTCTTTTAAAGAAGCCTAATGACCGACTTTCATAAGGGCAGTTTGGGGATTTTTAAAATTTAATCAAATTAAATAAATATTAACCTTTTTAATGGCCAATCAAATTGACACACATTTAGCTTAATAAATTCATGCCATGTGTTCAAATAATAATTGGACAAATTTCATAACAATTATGGAAAAAGTTTATTAATTAATCATTTAAATATTTAACAATTAAATATTCAAATTATTATTATATATGTATTTTTATTTACAATAAATAACAAATACAAATATTTATGGCATGTGTCAAAATCTGATTTGACGAATAATTAATGTGTATCTAATCGTATTATGTATCGAATACAAATACACAGTAATTACGATCGGACAAAATCCCATAAAGTATGTGTTATTGTTTGACCGATTAAACGATCCGAATTAACTCACTTAATCCGGTGAATTATTATGAATAATCTGTATTATTCATATCGCGTTGCCCAAATACTTAACAAGTACACTTCATATTGTGAGACTCTCTAAGTTTAGGTTTATCCGTCACGAAATCTAATTTCGTGTCCATAATCCACCCACTCATGGATTATGACGACCACAGTAATCTCGCTAAACTATGCAAGCCGAGGTCATTACATACGTATAATCCCTCTATCACAGGCTATCTGTATTATACCTGTGATATAGATGAACACGTCAAATCCGTTCGATATAATATAGTCGACTTTCAATTTACGATCTCTAAATAACACTCGGAACTGATTTCCGAAGTTATACCACAGCCATGGATTTACTAGAACGTAAATGCCTATGCCCTGTACACAGGACTGACATATCCTATCTTGATACACACTGGATATCATGAGCATCAGTCCAGACCCAACGAACAGGCGGAGGTCTGATCATGAATAGATCGGTGACGTGACTGTCATCTAGGTGTGAAAGATAACTCATATATCCCACTATGGTATCTCAAGTCAAAGGACCACTATGCTCGCTCAACTCGTGAAGATTCCTATTGACGTTGGTGTATCATCTATTAGAAAATCTTCAGTGGGTCATTCAGTGTCTTATCAAATAAACACATACATGTCTATACAAGTCACCCAAGACTCATGGTTCACTGGGATAAACCATCGGACCAAGTCACGATATACAACATGTACTGGTCTCAGTGGATTTTACTAACCGACCCGTGTTGGTAAATCTTGACCAGGAACTTTATTTAAGGATATACATCTTATAGTGCGCTTCCCAATGTCAATTACAAACTATGTTGTAACTACACACTATATTGTAAATCCTAGGGTCTTTGTCTAATATACACGTATCACTAAATTAGATTTAGTTTCGATCTAATCGTAATTGAATATCCAATCGTAATTAGATCGAATATGTGTATAAAAGACAATGGTGCTACCATTAAATTAGTAATATTATGGAAAATAGAATTGCTCGTATTTATGAATCAGACATAAATACGATCCAGATTGGCACTCCGAGCACCAACCCTAACATAGTGATCATTCATTAAACCTAAATTATCAATAATCACAACACGACAATACTCAATAATTGGAGAGATCATGAAATAAATAAATAAAATAAATTTAATAGTTCAAAACTAAGCTACATTTTAACCCTAGCAAAGTTACATATAAAATCTTCTTTCCTTATTTTTCATATATTTGATTGTACCATCTTTCTTTAAAAAGTGTAATCCATCGTAGGGAATAAAAAATAAATAAATTATTTTATTATATTAATATCTAAAATTAAAACCTATTAAGTACTTTCAAGTTCTCACTTTAATAATGTTGGTTATTAGGTGTGTTGTTAATCATTTTATAACATGCTTAATGTAATTAAATTATTACTATCAAATATGCAATCAAATATAAACATAAAAACTTGAAGAAAAAAAACCTGAAATTTGTTGAAGAATATGAAAATTTAAACTTATTCGAGATTTCTCTGTTCTTGAGAACTTATTAGCCCCCGCTTCGGTGTTCTACGGATGGTTTTGTGGCTAACGTTCTCCCAAGATTAATTGAATACTTCTTGTAGAATGAGCACTCATTTCACAAGAACTTGAACAAGAAATATGGATGAAACTCTCTCTTTTTCTAAATGACTCTAGACAATGGAAGACTTGTATGATTTTCTTGATAGAAAAATTAATCCAAAAACCTTTCTTTATATAGACATGAAAGTGTGTTATTGAGGGCACCATTTGGCTTAGGGTGTAACCCTCCTAAGGATTATACCATTTCCTAAAACCTAAAAAGGTCTAGAGATTAGAGGTGAACACAATTTCGGGTCAAACCGCGAACCGCACCGAACCGCGCGGTTTGAAAAAATATTAAAAATGATTTTGAACCGCACCGAATCGAACCGCAAATTTCGGGTCGGTGTGCGGTTTTGACCCATGTCAAACCGCGAACCGCCCAAACCGCAAATTTTGACTCGAACCGCGACCCGAACCGCCTAAACCGCCGACCCGCGTTCAAATTAAATATTATTTTATAATTTTCTTCTTCTTTAACTATGAAAATTAAGATATTTAATGATCATATAACAATATGTAATGAATGAATGAAAATTATGTAATTTTTTCTTCAATTATAATGTGAAAACATACAAAATTTTCTTAAAAAATTAATAATTCAAACTGCCGACCCGAACCGCCCAAACCGCTAAACCGCCAACCCGAACCGCCGCGGTTTTCCTTATCAAATTTGCGGTTTCGTTTTCTAATTTCCCAAACCGTCAACCTGCGCGGTTTGAAGTAAAAACGAAAAAACCGCCCCGAACCGCACCGCGAACACCCCTCCTAGAGATGTATCATTTCAAGTTTAGAGGGCATGTCCCTACATGTTTATGTCTTTTTCAAGTTTAGAGGACATGTCCCTATACTATTTGAGGGACATGACCATTATACACTCATATATATATATATATATATATATATATATATATATATATAGAATTTACAACGAACAAAAATCGATAACAACTCATTTCAAATACCATTTGAACTATTTGCAATCATCACAGAAATTTGACATTTGACAGGAATGAAAATAAGAAACTTCAAAACTCATCTTTTAAGGTTTTTTAAAAATCATTTAGTTTTATCATTAAAAAAATAATTATAAAATTGAGAGAAATGATTAAAGTCTCTTAAAGAGAAGAGTAGAAAATGAAAAAAACTTTTCACAAATCAGCGAACCGGGCAGTCGATGAATTTTCCTATTTTTTATTTTATTAAAGAAAATGAAAAATCGATTTAGAGATTTCTTAAGAATCTTCCAAATTTTAAAAAATGAAAAGTAAAAAATATGAGAGAGAGAGAGTTATTTAATGTACAAATAACAAATTGCCGTGTGGGTGAAAGCAAAAGTTGAATGTAGAAGAGTAGCGCTTACACTTTATTATTGCTCACTTTTTTCTTTTTAAATCCCAATTACATGAAAATAAATAAATAAATAAAATAAAATCCAGAGAAAGTAAAAGTCAAATCCGACGTCTTTATATATATATATTTTTTTTTTTTGTGGTGGTGACAAAACTCCAAAACTCAGGAAAAAAAAAAAAAAAAAAAAAAAAAAAAAGAAAGATAAGCAGAAAATATAGAGCTTGCTGTTGGTGTTGGTGTTGCTGTTGCTGTTGCACACGACGAAGCTAAAATCCCAATAACTCATATACCAAATAACACTCAACTGTTTCTTTCTTATCTCGTAATATATCGTCTCGTTCCGATCTCTTATCGTCTCGTCTTATCGCCGGCTGTTATGGATCCCTTCGATTTGGTTCGTAAAGGTATCTATTATTATTATTAATTTTTTTTTTTGGAATTTTTAGTTTACAGATCTTTGACACTTTTAAGACCTTTGTGGATAATATGAAGTTTGTGCTTTGTGGTTTCAGTTCAAAGTTTTTTTAATTAATTTAATTTGTGTGTATTTATTTTGATTTTGTTGGTCTTTTTTTTTTTTTTTTTTATTTTTTTATTTTTTTCGGTAAATCTGTTAGGGATTTGATTTATGAGCGTTGTATATGATTATTTTCTTACGAATTTTAGTTAATTTATTGGAAATCGAGTGAGATTTGACTTTTTGTTCATCTGAAATCTTATCCACTTCTGAATTCAGTTTAAAAGTTTTATGTTCATTTATTGAGAATTGAATTTATTTAAACCAAAACCTTGAATTAAACTCATCTTATGCTCAATTAAAGTTCATGGTGATTTTTATATTCCAAATAATTAGCTTTACATTCAAAATCAATAGTATGCTAATCATTTATTGTTTGATTAAGTTGCTGATATGGATAAGATACATTTTTTTTTACTCTGCTCATACTTAAAAATTCTTTTGGAAATAGTTATATTAAGTACTGATGGATTCTTAAAAGGTTCTGTTGCGTTTTTGGCAGTTTCAGGTATTTATGTCACCAGAGATAAGGTTGTTGAGTTTATTTGGGGAAAGGAGTTGAGTTCATGCATGTGGGTGTATGTCTGTAAATGAAGATACTTGTCTTGTGACTAATTAGAATACTCCAATTGTAACTGTTTTGCAGGTTTTGGGTAAAGTCTCCTTAAAGTTAAGGACTTTAAGGGTTGTTCTCTCTTTGTCAATCTTCTTTATGCATGTGGATTCATTTCTGTTAGCATTTTTTGGTAAAGAATGAGCCTTTCCAAGAAAGGAACTCAAATTAGTGATACAAAGCTACCCAGTCCAAACAAGGCAACTGCTTTAAATCCAAATGCAGCAGAGTTCGTTCCCTTTTCGCTCAGGTGCTCATCATCGGTTGGAAGTACCAGTGCAGCAGATGCAACTGCGAGGTTTGCTGCTTCCGGGTCTGTAGGAAAAGCAGTTCTTGATCGATCGGAGTCATCCATTTCAAATAATTCCGATGAAGATGCTCACCAATACTGGCGACACCAGCTCCCCGACGATATTACCCCAGACTTTAAGGTCTTGAACGAAGATGAGTCTCAAGGACTTGGGGGTCTTTCTTTAGCAGGCTTATCATTACATGATGGTATTGAAGGTTCGAGGTTTCCTGCTTCTGCAGGAAGTGGATACGTAATTACTGAGCAGCGAGAGATATCTCCACATCACATCAATGGTAACAGCTTTGCTGAAAAGATGAGATATTCTGCTTCAAGCTATGGGGAGGATCCCACTGCAGCCAATTTTTTAAATTTGTCACCTAAGCCGTGGGACAAGCAGGTCCTGGGCAGTGATCAGCTTAGGGAGGGGTATCCTTACAATGGGAGTTCTAGACATGGGTTTATGAATGATATGTCTGGTGAGATTGGAATGATAGATGATACTGAGATGAACCCGGTGGAGTTTTTGGCATCACAATTCCCTGGATTTGCTGCTGAAAGCCTCGCTGAAGTTTATTTTGCCAATGGTTGTGACTTAAACCTGACTATTGAGATGCTCACTCAGCTTGAGGTATCCTCAGTTTCTAATTATTCTGTAATCTGACAATTTTGAGGTGCTATCATTTCTGCTTACATGTGAAGATACATTGAAGCATTATCTGTCGAGTCATAATTTCTTTTGAGTGAATCTATTTTGTATGGGTATTTGTTTGTTTTCCAGATAGGTGACTGTAAATAGTTGCTAAACTATTGAATCATTGATGTTTGACATTGTAAATTTGTAAACATGGTGAACTGGGTCAAAAAAAAAATTACTTGGTCAATGAATAACAATATTGCAGGATGTAAAAGACAATTGTCTATTTACACTTTGTGTATTTGTAACTGGATGCCACCTTTGGGGAGCACTCAATCATATGCAGCCTTATTATTTTGCATGGAAAAAAAGGGTCTATTTAGTAATTACTCTTCTCTTCTACAGTAATTAGGATCATTTCTCCTTCCAGTGCATTGTACAACTGTTCCAAATTACGAATTGAGGTTCTTATTTTTGTCTTTATTTGTTTTATGTTTTATGTTTTGACGAGCAGAGTAACTTGTTTTATGAGTGTAGTAATTTCTTTTAAGTTACAAGAGTATGGTGCTGTATATATGATTGTTGTTCATGTGTTTATGGATTTTATTTAGGACATTTAATAGTACTTTTTGTTTTCACTTGTAGCTTCAAGTCGATGACAGTTTCAATCAGAATCTAAACTCAAAGGCCTTGTCAGCGCCCAATCTCAGTGCGATGGACTTTCCTGCACTTACAGGGCCAGATGGCCAGACTGGACCTCGAAAATATGCAGGAGATGATCTCCAGCATACTGGAAATCCTCATCGATCTGCTGATAAGGAGAACCTGCTTATGTTCAAAACGAGCTCATCCTTTTCATCAAGAGGTGCAACAGATTTTGCTTCGGCAGTCAGAAAATTGGCTTCACAGGATTCTGGTGTTTGGAAGTATGATAGAAATGGTTCTGCTGATTCCACTATCGGCTCAAGTAGAAGTTCCAATGTTTTGGCCAGTGCATATAGTAGTGGCCATGGGAGAGGAACTTATACTGATAGGTTGCAGAATCATGGTTCATCTCGAACAGCACCTGTCTGGCTTGAAACTGGAGAAGCAGTGGGTAATGTTCTTCAGTCAACAATGTTATTTATATTATACACCTTTTTAAGTGTGTGATAAATTTCGTCTGCATGTATATTTGCTTTAACATTGTTGAGATGGCAGCAAATATGTATTCTGAGCTGCGGGAAGAAGCTCGTGACCATGCACGTCTACGTAATGCATATTTTGAACAGGTTCGTCTTGTAATATGGTGAACTGCCTTGCTGGTTGTTGTTCTCTTACTCTTTCCTCCCTAGTCATTGAGAAGGAAAATATGATTTGGCATAGTGCATTGATGCATTATATGAAGGTGGAGTTGAAAGAGTATTTGATTACTGTGACTGGATGTGCATTCTGCTTAATAATTCTGATACAAATTTGTTACAATCTTTGCGAACCATGAGATCGTTGAAAGATGATTTTGTAGGATTGAAATTTGTTTTCAGGCACCAATAATATTTGACCTTTTGTAGTTTTGAATTTCATAATTGTTACTGTTGGCATCATCTGGTGCTGCTACTTACTGGCATTGATTTTGCTTTCTACAACCAGTGGTCTACGTTTTGAAGCACTGATTACTTAATAGATTTTTTTCATTTTTTGCGGGTTTTGTATTTAAATAGGTTTTGTCACTCTCAAGTCTGTATGTCTTCATATATCACTTTTTCATAGAAGGAACTCTGGACATGGTCCATGATGAGTAGCCAAGAATAATTTCTAAATACTAATTGGTCTGGTTTGATTTAAGTAATAATGAACAACTCCTTTAACATCCCATCGTTGAGTGTTATAGTTAAACTTTGTCAATGTCTTGGTGGACTAATAACGTAAGGGCTGTCATCATGGTTAAAATCAAATGGCGAGGTACTAGATCAAATTGCAGTGATTTTGTATGCTTCTTGAAATATGATGAATAATGATGTAGGAGATATCACTTATTTGGCTATTTTTGCAGCAAATATCACAACTATACATGTGGGTGGAGGTTTGTAGGGAAGAGTTTTTTTTGTCTGCCCTTGGAAACACTTTTTGATGCCATCTTATAGCAAGTAATTGCTTTTGTATTTTTACAGGCGCGTCAAGCGTATCTCACAGGAAATAAGGCTCTAGCAAAGGAACTGAGTGTGAAAGGACAGTTGCATAATATGCAAATGAAGGCAGCTCATGGGAAGGCTCAAGAATCTATATATCGCCAAAGGTTTGTGATGATTAGATCTATATCTTCCGACTTTACTAACATCTCCCTTTCAAATGTGCTGAATGATATCTCCATCTACCTGCCTGTAAAGACTCTCCCCCATCTTATCTGTAACATATAGTAGGCTCATGGTGAGGTTGAAACTTTTCCCTTTACAAAAATCTGTTCTATTCTAAATGTTAGATGACATACATGTTATTTCATTTTGAGTAATATATTATATATTTGTTGTACAACTCTGTTTGCATGAGCATGCTTCTTGAAGTGCGGAGAATCTGTGGCATGTTGATCATACGACGACTTTGTTTTTAGTACTGTAGAAGGCCTGTGTTTCAAACTGGGCTGCTAACTGTGATGATGTATTCATAAGCTCACTGTTGGTCTTGTTCTCTTTGACTATGTTTATCCACTATTTTTTCAGGAACCCAGTTGAGTCGCAAGGCAATGGGAGAGGACAGGATCGGATAATAGATCTGCACGGGCTTCATGTAAGTGAAGCAATTCATGTGCTGAAGCATGAGTTGAGTGTTCTGAAGAGCACAGCTCGAGCAGCAGATCAGCGGCTGCAGGTTTATATATGTGTTGGAACAGGACACCACACTAGGGGTTCCCGAACTCCAGTAAGACTTCCAATTGCTGTACAGCGTTACCTGCTTGAAGAAGAGGGCCTTGACTATACTGAACCTCAGCCTGGGCTGCTTCGAGTTGTGATATATTGAGCCAACGGCATGACAGCAAGGTATGTGAGTTTTTGATACCAATCATAATCTTGTATCCGTATATGGGAAGGAAGTGGAAGAGATGTAAGTCAAGGTCTGAAATACGAAAAAAAAGAAAAAAAAAAAGAAGAGAAATTAGGTACAGAAAGGAAGCCGAAGTGCATCGTTAAGGTTTAGTCAGTTGACAGCACCATTACAGTTTGGTAGCATCAGGGGATCTACATCAGCCGATATTTTGTAACCATTATTCACTTTCATTTTGTTAATCATGTACCTTTATTTTTACTTTTTGAAATTCTTTTTTGGGTTCTCAGTTGTAACTGATATAATTGAATTACATGATAGTTCAATTCATCAAGCAGCGCTACTCTCCCAAAAAGACTTACCTGGAATGGTATATGATATATCATAGGTTTTTTTTTTTTTTTTTTGATTAGTTGAAAATCCACCGTCTAAATGGGGTAAAATCCTCGACTGTCCCAGATTTTTACTAGAAACATATTTCTTGAATTCGAACAGAAAATCTCTAGCACCATCAAGCCACCACGTACTAATAACAACATATCAAAATCTTTTTGCTCTAATTAATATCTTGTGTGATTTTGTCGCACTAGTAAGATAATGTTGCTTCTTACTAGCTTATTCCTATAAAACCAAAGAAATTGAAGGATGACATGGCATGTAGTACTGCCAGTAAAACGGGCAGTTCTTTTCCCCCTCCTTCCTCGTGTTTCCTTGTGATTTACATAACTATCTCTCTTCTTAAAAATTTTCCCAAAATAAGTATTTATATGTATTTTGTTAAATTATTATTTTATTAATTAAATATATTTATTTTATAAATTAATTTTTTTTATTCATTCATTTATTATATATATATATATATATATATATATATATATATATATATAAAAAAGAATAGATATATAAAGAGCAAAAAAATATAAATTTAATAAAAATAAAAAAATTTATAAAATAAAAAATTTAATTAATAAAATGAAATAAATAAATATATATATATAGGGTAAGGGATAATTAATTTTAGAGTCGGAGAGATTTTTATTTTTTTTGAGAAGAGGAGGGGGAATTGGTGTCGGGGGAAAGTAAATTTCCTGTTAAAACACAGAAATTGATATTCAAGGAGGCCTATAAAAATGAAAGGTTTGTAGCCCATAGAATGAATTTTCAGAATTTCCAAAAGCAACTCACATGACAACAACTTTCAAGCAAATAACAGAATTTTAAAAACTTGGAGGGAAACAATGGAATGCAAAACATAAGAAATGAATTTACAATTACAAGCCAAGCTCACACCCAAATCCAAATCCACCAACATTTTATGCTCCTTTCCTAAATCTTCAAACCAAAAGTTGTCTCCTTCTTCCCTTTCCCTTCTCTGCTTTCTCCCAAAATCTCATTTTTCATCATCCTCTTCTTCCTCTCAATGGTTCTTTCTCCTCCGCCATGCAATCTCCACCTCGGATTTGCTCCTTGGCAAGTCAACCCACGCTCGTATATTGATTTCTTCGCAAATCCCAGATCGTTTTTTAACCAACAATCTCATGACAATGTACTCTAGGTGTGGGTCACTTGGGTATGCCCGCCGGCTGTTCGATAAAATGCCCGACCGGGATCTCGTTAGCTGGAATTCGATTCTGGCTGCGTATGCTCACGATAACGTTGAGAATGTGAAAGAGGGTTTTCTTCTTTTTCGTGCTTTACGTGAGTCAATTTTGTTCACTAGTCGGTTTACTTTGGCTCCGGTGTTGAAGTTAAGTTTGTATTCAGGGTATGTTTGGGCTTCGGAGACTGTTCATGGATATGCGGTGAAGATTGGTTTGGTGTGGGATGAGTACATTTCGGGGGCTCTTGTGAATATTTACTCGAAATTTGGGAAAATTAGAGAGGCCAAAGTTTTGTTTGATGGCATGCTGAAGAGAGATGTTGTATTGTGGAATGTGATGTTGAGAGCGTATGCAGAAAAGGGTTTTGGAGAAGAAGCATTTCATCTCTTTTCTGATTTTCATAAAAGTGGACTGTGTCCTGACGATGTGAGTATGCGGTGTGTGTTGGGTGTGATTTCTGATTTAGGCAAGAGCCACAAGGAGCAGGTTCAAGCGTATGCAATAAAATTGGATCTATACAATGATAATCCAAATGTCGTTTTGTGGAATAAGAAATTGTCTGAGTATCTCCAAGTTGGTGATAATTGTGGTGCCATTGAGTGCTTTGTGAATAGGATTACATCAAATATAGATTATGATAGTGTTACGTTTGTAGTTACTTTGGCTGCAGTTGCAGGCACAGATAATTTAAATTTGGGGCAACAGATCCATGGTATGACTTTTAAATCAGGTTTTAATTCAGCTGTTGTTGTTGGGAATAGTCTTGTCAACATGTATTCGAAAATGGGCTATGTCTGGTTTGCTAAAAAGGTGTTCTCTGATATGAAAGAATTGGATTTAATATCATGGAACTCGATGATATCAAGTTGCACACAGAGTGGTTTGGAAAAGGAATCAGTAAATCTGTTTATAAATCTGTTACGTGGTGGCCTGAGACCAGATCATTTCACGTTGGCAAGTGTTCTGAGGGCATGTTCCTCACTGCAAGAAGGCTTGTATCTCTGTAAACAGATGCATGTTCATGCGATAAAAAATGATACTATAGCTGATAGTTTTGTATCAACTGCTCTTATTGTTGTTTATTCAAGGAGTGGAAGTATGGCTGAAGCAGAGTACCTATTTGAAAAAATGGATGGATTTGATTTGGCGACATGGAATGCTATGATGTTTGGATATATATTGAGTAGTAATAGTAACAAAGCATTGGAACTCTTTTCTCTCTTGCATATGAGTGGAGAGAGATTAGATCAGATAATACTAGCGACTGCAGTGAAGGCTTGTGGTTCTTTGTTGAGGTTGGAACAAGGGAAGCAAATACATGATTACACTATTAAATCAGGGTTTGACTATGATTTATGTGTCAATAGTGGTATCCTCGATATGTATGTCAAATGCGGAGACATGGTAAATGCTCACTCAGTTTTCAATGATATCCATGCACCTGATGATGTTGCGTGGACAACAATGATATCTGGATGTGTTGAAAATGGAGATGAGGACCGTGCTCTTTCTATATACCATCAGATGCGGCTCTCTGGAGTCTTACCTGATGAATATACTTTTTCTACCCTTGTCAAGGCTTGCTCCTGTCTTACGGCACTAGAGCAAGGAAGACAAATTCATGCAAATGTGATCAAGTTGGATTGTTCTACAGACCCTTTTGTCGGGACTGCCCTTGTTGACATGTATGCCAAGTGTGGGAACATAGAAGATGCATATATTTTATTTAGACGAATGGATGAGAGGAACATTGTCTTGTGGAATGCCATGTTGGTTGGTTTAGCTCAACATGGAAATGGTGAAGAAGCCCTTGAACTTTTCTCAGTTATGAAAGCTCACGGTATTGAACCTGATAGGGTAACCTTTATTGGATTCCTTTCTGCTTGTAGCCATTCTGGTTTAGTTTCCAAAGCCTATGAGTTTTTTCATTTGATGTGTGAAAAGTATGGCATTGAGCCTGAGGTGGAGCATTACTCTTGTCTAGTTGATGCCCTTGGTCGTGCAGGACGCACTAAAGAGGCAGAGGAGGTGATTTTGTCAATGCCCTTTGAAGCTTCTGGTTCGATGTACAGAGCGCTGCTTGGTGCTTGTAGGGTTCAGGGGGACACTGAAACTGGGAAACGGGTGGCAGAGAAGCTGCTGGCCTTGGAACCATATGATTCATCAGCTTATGTTCTTCTGTCCAATATATATGCTGCTGCCAATCAATGGGATGATGTAACTAGTGCTCGAGGAACAATGAAGAAGAAGAACGTAAAAAAGGATCCAGGTTTTAGTTGGATAGATGTGAAGAACAAGGTTCATTTGTTTGTTGTGGATGATAGGTCTCATCCGCAAGCTGATTTGATATTTGATAAGGTGGAGGATTTGATAAAAAGGATTAAAGAAGAAGGATACGTCCCTGATACAGACTCTGTGCTTCTTGATGTGGAAGAAGAGGAGAAAGAGCGAGCTCTCTATTACCACAGCGAGAAACTTGCAATAGCTTATGGACTCATAAGCACACCTCCATCCACAGTTATTCGAGTAATAAAGAACCTTCGTGTCTGCGGAGATTGCCATACTGCAATCAAATACATATCAAAGGTTTCTGAACGAGAAATTGTATTGAGAGATGCTAACCGTTTCCATCATTTCAAGGACGGAATGTGCTCTTGTGGTGATTACTGGTAGTCATGCATTAATCTCCTTCAGGTAATATTTTTACTGAAATTTAGTATGATGATAAAACATGCAACTGAACAAATTTTGATCAATTATTTCCCTTTTATATACTTATTATATGCCAATTAATAATTCTTAAAATGTTTTTTTTTTTTTTTTTAAATTTTTTTATATACTTATTATTGTAGGTTTAGATATGCTAAACCTATCTAAACGAAACAAAAAAAAAAAAAAAACTTGAGAAGTGTAACGAAATCTTAAAACATGTAAAATCCAAGAAAAGTTATCCCACTATTTATGATTGATGAAGTTCAACTCAAATAAGCGAACAAGACCAAACGTTACTAGTAGCTGCAAAAGTAATATGCAGAAAGGTCATATGATAATAAATGTGGTTACTCGAGACAAGTTAGAGCTGTGTAGAGATATGGACGGGATAGTTGTCAGATGACAATCTTTTCGAATACAGCTGGAGGGGGAGAAATGAAAAGTCCAGCATGCATTTATCATCCTCATGTTTTTGTCAAAAATGCCTAACCAATATATTAATGTCTAACCATCACGTTAATTGCATTTGTTGACTTGTGAGATTAATTTTTGCATAGTTGTAAGTTCATTTCATCATAAAATATTATTATTATTATTTTTTTTTTTGTAATTTGAGAAGTAGTATCTCTTGTTCTTATGAGAGAAGTGTATACTTTTATTAGATCAAGTTAACTTTGTGACAGATTAGACTATTTTATGCATACGGGCAAGCCCTGAAAGTTGCATTTTAGGAACCAGTGGATTTATAATTTATTTATTTAGTAGTATCTAACATGTCCCGAATGAATCACAATGTCATTTGACTCATTTCGTTGGATCATGTTATAGTCCCCAACAGTCCATCGTAAAATAATCTAAACGAAACAAAAACACTTGAGAAGTTAAAACATGTGAAAATCTTATCCCACTGTTTATGAATCATGAAGTTCAACTTAAATAAGCAAATAAGACCAAACATTACGAGTAGCTGCAAAAGCAATATGCAGAAAGGTCATCATGAAGTTCAACAAAAACAAAATAAAATGCATCTTTAAAGCAAAAAAAATCTTTTTCCCTGAAACAAAATGCATCTTATCCCATCCGCCCTCTCTTAGTACCACGAGAGATAGTCTTACCCTTATTGTCCTGGCTAACATATTTCTCCCATCGCCAACAGCCTGAAATAACTTCGTTTAAACCCCATTCCTCCTTATCCGCTATCCTTCTGACGTCATCATACTCCGAAGGCAGGGAATTTTTTACAAGCTCCAAAAATAAATCCTCCGGAAACTTCCTGTTGTCCGCAATCAATCTACTGTAAAAACCAGTCATTGTGAGAAGGTGTTCAAGCACATTACCTTGCCCTGCTTTATATTTCATCCCCAGTAGCTTGCTCATCAAGAAACGAGACGCGTCCTTATCAAACTCCATAACTAAATTTTCAATGCCTGTAAAATATTCTTTAGCATTGTCATTTTGAGGCACAAAGCTGAGGATGTAATTGGACATCTTGGTTTTCATAAGCATGAGACTCATCCTATTGCTTCTTTCCCATTTTTGGTACTTGGATTTCTCTTCTGGTGAGCTACTATCAGTTGGCTCTGCTGGTTTGTCTTGAAGAAGAGCAAGATCCAATTCCATCAATCCAAGGAAAAATTGCACATTGAGTTTCCATTCTGACCAGATATCATAATCTAGATCATCTAATTCTTTCATACCAGACCATGCATTTATCGCAAATACTGACCGAGCTGTTATACACACAAGTAAAAAAATATTCACCGGTAAGCATTATAATGCAGGGTTGGCCCCGAGTTTTATTATTCGAGTTTTTAAAATGGGGCCCTATTAATAAAGAAAAAAAAAAGAAAATTATATTATATACTTAAAAATTGATTTTTTTTTTCAAGATTTAAGGATATTAATTTTAGATCAAATTTAAGATTCCAACCAATTATCCGTCTTGATTGTCCTCGAGACCACTTCGGTATAACAATAATCTGTTGATCTATGCAAAATTAAGGCTAATTGTTGTTATAATATCTCACATCGTTAAGGCTAATTGTTATTATAAAATCATGGAATGGAAATAAGTACGTCTAAATTAAAGTTCTTCAAACGTACACCAATCCATGAACAAAATTTTAGGTATACATATATATATTTTTTAACAAATATCAAACAAAACTCACATAATAAATAACCAATGCAATGCTTATTTATTTATTTAATTATTTATTTTTTGCATTTTAAATAATAACAATAATTACCTTGAATCGCTGCCGGGTTCTCTGAAGCAGAATCCATCTTCTATTTTGCTTTCGGTTACTTATTTCAGAAGCGTGCGTGTGTGTGTATATATAGTAGTAAACAAAAAGGAGTCCTAACTTTTCAACAATTCATGTTACAATCTGACACGTGGATACAATCACGACCATCAATGTTGTGGGGGCACTTTTGCCGTTGACCGTTTGATTGATTCTAACCTGTTGAAAGAGTTAACTAAACGTTACTTTTAAATTAATTCGGTGAAACCCGCAGCACTCGAGGGCATAATCAGATTAGTCAGAATAAGTCTTTTAATGCGCAGAGTCCATAAATAAAATCTTAGAACGATATAATGTTAATATCTATAAAACAGTGAGTATATCATTTTCACATGTTATTCATTTTTTAAAGAAATGTGTCTTCAGACGGAAGATGAAAAAAATCATAAAATCTAATTAATTTTATACTTATTATTTAGGAAACATAATATTTGTCTTGTTATGAATTAGGCCTGATACTAGCTGCGCCGTTAGTGCAATTAATAGATATCAGTCCAATTCAGGTAATGAATATTGGATAGCTGTTAAACATATTCTGAAATATCTTAAGGCCATTAAGGATAAATTTCCAATATATGGAGATGGTGATCTGCAAGTTAATGGGTATATTGATTCAGATTTTCAATAGGATCTCGATGATAGAAAGTCTATATCAGGATTCGTATTTATCTTTAACGTTGCTGCGATTAGTTGGAAAAATAAAGGTAATCTCTAAATAGCCATTACAAAAAACAGTCAGAGAAATTCGTTCTTTCTTAGGATATGTAGGATTTTATAGGAGGTTTATTAAAAAATTTAGTACCATATCCAGACCCTTGTGTAACCTTATATTAAAAGATGCAATCTTTGAATAGACAGAAGAATGCCAAAAATCATTTGAAAAGATTATCAGTGTTTTAACTTCTCCTCCTATTATGCAATCCCATGATTGGTCTTTACCTTGATGCCAGTGATTATGCAGTTGGCGTAGTATTAGGACAGAAAAAGGAAGGTAAGCTGTATGTAATTTATTACACAACTAGAACTTTAAACAATACACAAATGAATTACAGTATTATACTACCACGGGAAAAGAACTACTTGTTGTAATATTTGCATTGGATAAATTTCGATCATATTTAATTGGTTCTTCAACCGTTGTTTATTCTGATTATGCTGTTGTCAGATATTTGATGTTTAAACATGATGCAAAACCAAGATTACTACGATGGATTTTGTTGCTTCAAGAATTCAATCTCAAAACCAAGATTACTTGCTGTAATATTTGCATTGGATTAATTTGGATCATATTTAATTGGTTCTTCAATCGTTGTTTATTCTGATCATGCTGGTGTTAGATATTTGATGTTTAAACAGGATGCAAAACCAAGATTACTACAATGGATTTTGTTGCTTCAAGAATTCAATCTCACAATCAAGACAAGAAAAGAGCAAAAAATATGGTTGCAGATCATTTATCAAGACTCACAAATGAGTCATCAATTGACACAACCGCTATCAATGAATCTTTTCTTGATGATTTTTTATTTTCTATAAATACAATACCTTGGTATGCTAATATTATCAATTTTCTTGCAACATGAAAAATACCTCCAGACTGGACCCATCAAGACAAGAAGAAATTTTTGATCAAAGTAAAAAGATTCTACTGTGATAATTCATATTTGTTCAAGTATTGTCTTGATCAAATTTTCCGACGATCCATATCAGACAATGAGATAAGTGATGTTATGAGGTCACTTCTCGTCTAAAAAAACCACTGCAAAAATCTTACAGTGTGGATTTTATTGGCCACATTATTTAAAGATACATATGCTTTCTGCAAAACTTGTGAAAATTGTCCAAAGTTGGGATCCATTTAAAAAGAAACATAATGCATTTAAATCTCAACCTTGTCATCGAAATCTTTGATTATTGGGGAGTAGATTTCATAGGTTCATTTCCACTATTATTTATATTTTTATATATTTTAGTTACAGTCGATTACATCTCAAACTGGGTTGAGACAATTCCTTATTGAAACAATGATCACAAAATTTTATTAAATTTTTAAAAGAAAATATTCTAAGTCAATTTGGAATCACTTGGGCCTTTATAAGTGATGGAGGTAAACACTTTTGTAACAAATCTTTTGAGTCTTTAATAAAAAGTATTACAAATAAAGTTTTCAACTCATATCACCCTTAGACAAATGGTCAAGTTGAACTAGCAAATAGGGGTGGCAAAATGAATAAACGAATCGAATTCGTAGAGAATACTAAACGAATCGAATCATAATATACTAAATTTGAATTCGATTCGTTTATTAAACGAATCCTGATATTAGGATTCAAGATGAGCATATGAAGATCAAATTTAATCAAAAATTCAAACTCAAACTCTATCGTTTTACGCAAACAATCACTGCTTAATGAGAAAAAATGTCTAGTTACTAAGTAAGTGCATGGTTAGATTTTTTTTTTTGAATAAAAACACTAATTCCACTTCCTTTAGGTGCTACCTCCAAATAAACTAGAAAACTGAATATTATAAAATTTTCACTTACAACCTATGTTTATATGTTACCATGTATATTGATAATACATCTCAGATGAGCATATGAAGATCAAATTTAATCAATATTATGGAGAATTCATAAATTTAAATGATTAAAAAAGAAAAAAGAAAAATAACTTGTTACGAATTATTTCGAGATACGTCTCAGGAGTGAAAACTCCTTACACTGCCATCTCCAAGCAACAATTTCACTTGGTTAGTCAAAAATTTATTATTAGTTTGTGTGTAGTTTTTTTTTTGAAAAATGCAAAAGAAAATTAACACAATTTTTTTTTACACACAAAATAACAACAAAAAAAAACAACATAAGATACTTTTTTTTTAAAAAAAAAACATAAAAAATAATTTTTTTGAACGGAAAACACAACAATGAAATATAAAAAAATAAAAACTATTTAATAAACTATCCCTCCCCCAACTAATTTGAGATATTATCCCTAATGTATGAAAAAGAAGAAGCAGAATTTAGAAGACATCACCTAGTTAGTGTGAAATTGACAATTGAATCTACGACTATTTAAAAAAAATTACAGATTAAGATTTAAGTCACTCTACGCTTTTTTCCACGATCGTTATCAGACCAGTTTAACTTGGAAAGAATGGGTCGATTTTTGGTTCATAAGCTAAGAGTTGGTCAATTAAATCATCAGTTTTTCTTGCAGTTAGGAAGATATCTTTTACTGATTTTGAAATAAACCCATTTCTTTTAGCATCCTTAAGAAATACAAAAAGCAAATCGAAAAATCCATCAACATTAAGTAGTCCAATGGATTTTTGGTGAATGTTTAAGTTCGCCCATGACGTAACTGTGAATATTCTTTCCAACGTGCCAAGGCCACATGGGAAAGTAATAAAAATGTTAGCATGATATATTGATAAATGCAGTTTATACCCACTTATTCTGGCATATTTAGCCTATTATTTTGTTATGTTTCGAGTAATTTAATGTCATTTGTAGTTTATTTTATGTCTTGTTTGTAGGAAGCATTAGAACATCAAGAATGGAGAAAATACGCGTGTTTCGAGACCTATCGAGAGCATCAGACTCAAAAATCGGCAAAACCAGCATCAACTACGCACTGAAATCAAAAAGGCTTTAACTTTCTTTCTAGAAAGAGACCCATAATATATCGATTTACATGTACTCAATGAGATTTAGTCAATTGTACACACTAGTGCCGCGGAACCCTTCGCAGAACCAGTCCTATACAATTTCCAGAGAGATGGGTGCCGCGTCGCCAAAAGACCGGTGCCGCGACGCCCCACAGCTTCCCAAAATCCCAATTTTAGGGTTTCAACAATAATAAGGACCCCAAGGCTTTATTATAAATAGATTAGTTCGTCCAAACTCAAGGGGGAGGCTAGTACACAACACAAAATACAAGAACACATATTTTAGAGAGATCCAATGAGGAGGATTGAAGAGCGACAAGAGGAGACGAAGGCGGTGACATCCGAAGAGGAAGAGATTCAATTCAGATTTTATCTTCTTGTTTCTTTCTTAGAAGTATAATGATTTCCATTAGATTCATGACTTTTGTTCATTATTTTTATCTATTGTCATGAACTAACTCCTTAATTATGGAGAATGATGTTACTGATGCTTAAACCTTGTATTGTTTGTTAATTTTGTTATGAAGTTTTATTGAATTATTTATATTCCTTTGAGTTTAATGCTTCTTGGTTGCTGACCATAATTAAGATGATGAATGTTTAGAATCTATCACTCGAGAGAGGGGATTTTGAATAGATCTAGAGATATAACTTAGGAGTTTTATAGAGTTCGAGAGAATATATAGGTTGTTAGTATTCCTAGAACATGCCAAGGATCTATTAAGCAAGATTATGTGTGAATATAATCATTATTAGTTGCTGAATGACTTACAATGATCGGTTTGGATTTTCAAAATTTTTAGTTGAGAACTCTAAGCTCCAATCTTTGAGTGATGATTCAAAGCTTTGAGTGAGTTTCCTTATCACCTTAGAAGACTCCTTTTAGTGCTAGCTTGTTTGATCTTGCCACAAAATCAAAGAGAGGGAGATAGGTGTTACACGCCCATTACAAGTGTTCTAGGGTTTGTGTTTTATGTGTTGTGTGTTTTGATGAGAGAGAGATGAGTTTTAGTAAAAGGCTTTTACCCTTTTCACCTAAAACAATGTTGTTGGGTCTTGGTTTCACTTAAACCAAAACCAAGTGGTTGGAAAGTGAGTGGTTTTGGCATAAATGCCAACCACTCTCCTAACCACCACATGTGAAGTGGGCCCCACTTTTGAATTCAAAATCCAAACGGTTTCTACGAATGTTTGCCGCGGCTCGGATCTGTTTAATCCGATTAAATGAATTTTCATCGCTAAATAATTAAATCTAATTTAATTGAATAACGATGCCTCGCAAATATATTATGAATGCCATTTACGAATTAATTCTAAATTAATCTGTTCGCTCACATTAAAGTCCGACTTTAATTTCGTATTGAAATCTAATTCCAATTAATATATCCAATATATTAATTTTAGCCCATATAAATAAATTAAATAGAAAAAATCAAATTTAACTATTAAATTTATTTTACCGATTAATTCCAAATTAATCGCGTTCTCTCTTTTCCGAACACGTTTAATCCCAGATTAAATAATGCCTCAATTAATCCCAGATTAATTTTCTCTCTCTTAATTAATCCCAGATTAATTTTCTAATCGAGTCAACTGTCATCAGTGAATTTTTGGGAAGCGACCCAAAAGACCCATGGATATGTTGGTAGTAAATCCGATTATCGGACTATCTGATTAAGTGTGTACCTCATACCACGTGCTTACCGATTTACAAGACATGGTTGGCTTCTAGCAAAGCATCGTGCCTACCCAATTCTCCAGAAATATTCTTAATGGAATATATAATCTTTGTCAGGCGTAGTATACGTAGTATTGCGTATAGCGATCCAGTATCAGATGTCACATGCAATGCCTGGGGCTGGAGTATTGTCTGCCCCGTACGAAGCATATATCGGATCACAAACAACTAGTCTCTTTAATCGGATAATCATGACGTTGTCACATTATCCCGATGGTTGCAACACATTAGAGTACCAGTTCTGTATCCCTGCGTGATCATTATCTTTATATGACTGAAGTGATACTTCCATCTTGACATCACATCCAATACTTTACGATTCTCAATGAACCCAGAAGAGGCATACACAGAACATGTTAAAGTCCCGGACGACCAAAAATAAAGCGTATTAATTGTCGCAAGTATTAGCGATGCAAGTCTCAGGCTAAGACCAAATACATATACCCTGAATCGAATTCCCATGGACATATAGTCATACTACCAATGGGATTCCGAGGGGTCTATCCGGAGCGAAGCTGTTCCCGTACCATCGGTAAACATAACCTCCTATCACCCTTGCATAAGTATCCAATACTTAAATATATGAGAACTATGCTATTATGCTCCTACAACGCGCACAAGTGCAATACTAATCTATTCCGTATTATCGATGTCCAGTCTCGATAATACTACGACTAGGGATATTTAATGATTAAACCTTAGCGGATTGATACCGTCTCATATCTTATAATCTGGAACTAATCATAAGGACTTTTATCATTTATATATTCAAGTAATCTAATTACAAAATGATAAAATAGCAATTTCCATTGTCACATAGTTAATTCGTATAAAAACCAAAATGTCTTTTACAAACAGTGACGCTATGGGTCATAATTGTCTAACAATCTTCCACTTGGCCTATAGCCAGTCACTCAAGCATCTAACACCTGAACTATGTACATGCGCTCAAACTTTTGCTGTGAAATAGCTTTCGTCAGCGGATCTGCAATGTTGTCATCTGATGCGACCTTCTCGATCTTCACATCGCCACGATGTATGATATCACAAATCAGATGGAAACATCGAAGAACATGCTTGGATCGTTGATGAGACCGAGGTTCCTTAGCCTCCGCTATAGCCCCGTTATTGTCACAATACAATGGAACGGGCTCAGCTGCTAACGGATTACTCCTAATCCAATTAGGAATTTACGAATCCAAACTACCTCTTTTACTACTTCAGCTGCAGCAATGTACTCCACTTCTGTTGTTGATTCGGAAACAGTCTCTTGCTTGGAAGATTTCCAGCTTACTGCTCTGTTGTTCAAACAAAATATGTACCCGGATTGCGACTTAGAGTCGTCTTTATCTGTTTGGAAACTTACATCGGTATACCCAGTTACCTCAAGTTCTCTATCTCTATAGATTAAGAAAGCATCCTTAGTTCGTCTAAGATACTTAAGGATGTTCTTAACCGCCATCCAGTGACCATCAACTGGATCGACCTGATAGCGACTGCACATGCTCAAAACATACGAGACATCAGGTCGCGTACATATTATGGCATACATGATCGATCCGACTGCCGAAGCGAACGGGATCCGACTCATGTTGTCTCTCTCATCTTGAGATTTAGGACACATATCATTAGATAGAATGACGCTATGTGACACTGAAAATAATCCCCTCTTGGACTGATCCATGTTGAATCGCTTCAACACTTTTTCAATGTACGTGCTCTGGGATAGTCCAAGCAGCTTTCTAGATCTATCCCGGTAGATCTTTATTCCTAGAATAAAGGCTGTTTCTCCCAGATTTTTCATGGAGAATTTTAATGAAAGCCCAGCTTTCACCGATTGTAGCATAGGAATGTCATTGCCCATAAGCAATACATCATCAACATAAAGGAAAATGAATGTCAGTGCGCTCCCACTAACCTTCTTATATACACAAGGATCATCCTCATTTTGAATGAAATCATATTCTTTGATGATCTCATCAAAACGTTGGTTCCAAGAACGCGATGCTTGCTTCAATCCATAAATGGATCGATTTAACTTACAAACCTTGTTTGCAAGTCTTGGTGCGAAAAAACCGCCAGGCTGTTACATATAAACATCTTCCAAAAGGTTTCCGTTAAGAAAAGTGATTTTGACGTCCATCTGCCATATCTCGTAATCGAAATATGTAGCAATAGCAAGCATAATCCTAATGGATTTAATCATGGCAACTGGTGAAAATGTTTCGTCGTAATCAACACCATGTCGTTGACGATACCCTTTCGCTACAAGCCTAGCTTTGTACGTTTGTATGTTACGATCCATGTTGGTCTTCTTCTTAAAGATCCACTTACAACCAATAGGCTTTACGCCTTCTGGTCATCAACCTGTTGGAATATATGCCATAGAGCTACATGTGATGTAAACGGCTTTATCTATTTTGAAATAAAACGATGCATTATTCATTCATCAAATTGTTTGTTTAATTTCGCATATTAAATATCTTCTTAAATACCCTAGATTACTTATGTACCTTCAGACTTAGTGTATGAGTGTCATATACAAGAGGATTTAAGTCTGAAGTTAGTAATCTTAAATAGTCCATAGAGAGCAAACAAAGCGGGTACTTTGTTTATGGTTTATCTATAGTTGCGGTCCATTCTATATTCATATGGCGATCTTGATCCAGATCGTCCATGTAGAGACATGAGAATGGAGGCACCTTGTATGATGCGATCATATAGGACTAGACCCAGATAGAAATGACATTCTTATAATATCCGTTAAGCAAAGAAAGTCATTTCAATCTACTTGATGGTCATATATGGATTGATCTTAATCCTGAGTGTACTACGAACTCCTGCATGGCAGGCTATGTCCTTTGATTTACAAAGGTGAGGTTGGTGTAGCAGTCTCGACCAATAGCTACGTACTTTGGGGGCACAATTTGTTTTGTAGCTGTGAACGTTTTACATAAACATGGGGTTCACTCCTTCTTGCGAGAAGTAGATAAGTATCTTTCTTAAGGGTTGATTCGGTACTTGAACTATTTGAGTGCTCAAGTCTTTCTATTACGAATAGAAAGATTAATATTCATAATAGTTATGAATAAATTGTTCATTAGAGAATCAATGGTACTTAAGGTAAAAATGATTATAGGGGTATAACGGACATTATGACCCGGCTCTAATTACGAGATACTCGTGAAGGGTCAATTCGTATGTAATGACTATATCGGTGGACACTGACTTGGTTCGGCTTAATATATCATCTGCGGCAACGAGAGGGCAACTTCGGGTTTTTAGTGGAATAACCCGGAGTTAATAATTCAGAATATTTAATTAAGAGCTTAATTAATATTTCGAGATATTGGAGCTCGGAACCGTAGGTCCATTTGGTCCCCGTGCTAGCTCGATTTACTATAGCGGATTTAGTATAATTTGATAGTCCAATTATATACTCATATGTATGAATATTATTAATATGATTAATAATATTATATGTCACACTTGATACCATATATTAAAAGGTTAGTATATAGTTTTAATAATAATTATTTGATAATTATTAATTACATGTTATTAAATTATATTATTTAATTTAATAAATATGATATTTTATTTTTTATTTTTCCAAAAATAGTTTTTGGAAGGTTAATGAATGGTTTAAGTAATTACTCTTTATGAAAGGCAATTAGATATCTTTATTTTTGTAACATATCCTTTATTCTAGTAATAAGAGTGGATGTTACAAAATTAAAAGAAAACTTACCCCTTGGCCGAAATTCTTCATGGTAATAAAGGGAAGGATTTGTTTGTTTTGGAAACAAATAATCCTTAATATTATTTTGTAAGTTATGACTTTCAAAAGGCTAATTAAATATTTAATTTTGTAACATATATGGACTTTATGGAAAGTTAATATTGAAATTACAAAATTAATTTTTTTAATGCCATGGCCGAATTTCACAAGGAGGGAGGCTTAGGTTTTATTTTATTTTGCAAAAATTAAAACCCTAAATATAAAAAGAAAAATATGATTTTTCTTGGCATCTCTCTCATTCTAGCAACCCTAGGCATCTTCTTCCTCTTCTCTATTCTCTCAAAAGTTGAGAAACACCATTGAAGAACAAGAAGAAGAAAAATAAAAATCAAGAATGTGATTGAATCTCTAAATCGTTTAGGGATTTATTTGTGAGTGTAGCCCACACTACTATCCGTTGGTAACGAGACATAGCACGGAAGACTTTGTGGTGATGAACAAATCATCCTCTTCCTCTATTCTTAAAGGTCACGGCAGTGGGGTATCATTTCACCTCATTGCCGCACCTTGGTCTCTCATTTTGGGGCTTGTTTTGTTTCGTTTTAATTTGGGTTTTTGGGAAACACTTTTGGGGTATTTTGGGGCTGAGTTGAGATTGGTTTTTGGAGTGAAAAATCAGACCTTAAACACTCTAGCAGTTCACGCAAATAGTTGACTGATTTGTGTGCAGTTCGGTTGTGTAACGGGTGCAAAACAGTCCATTAATTCACTGCAGTTCGGGGGGCTGTTCGGGGACTGTTTTGGGGATGAAATCTTGTCCGAAACAGAAGCAAAATTTCAGTATACCCACTGGTTACATTCGTCCAAAGGAAGGGCAAAGTAGAAAAATTTTCCAAGGTCGATCCGTGTGCCTAACCGCTTCCGCTGCGGGAGGAAAGCGTTTCCTACAATTAGCATCAAGAGCGAGGTTGCAAAGTGTTCTTAACCCTTCACTTTTTCATTTAAAGTTTCTGTTTTAATATATTTATATGAGTTATAAATATAATATGCATGTTTAGATGAGTGGGCACATTGTGATATTCATATGATGAATGTTTTTATTATTTCATGTGATGAATGGTTTTTGCATTGGTCGACCTATTTATATGCATTAGAGTTGTCATAGTCATTATAGAGTCTAATAAAATATTGTAAAAAGGAGCATTGCAGAGTATGCATTTATAAGTAATAAAAGTATTACATGTTGATTTTAGTTAAAGGTCTATATGCATGACATTGCATTAGAATAGTTGGTGATACATTCAGAAAGTCAGAGGCTTATGGGGTTAGTACAGCTATCCTCTGCCGGTAACATCTCCCATATCGGGGATGTTACAAAGATGGTATCAGAGCATGGTCTAGGGAGTCAGTGACTGCAGTGGGTAGAGTGTTGGGGTCTTGTATACGTTGTATGTCCGGGATACCCGTATATGAGGCACTACCTCTCCAGTATCTGATCCTCGAGTACGTTCTTAAAGCTTCTCAGACAGGTTAGTAAATATTTCCCCAGCTATTCGAATCTATCTTTCCTCATTATTAGTTAAAGATAATTCCGTAGTAATCTTAGACTATTCTCCGAAGTTATGAATAAGCTAGGGAATTAGGTTGATAAATTCCAAAGAAAGTTGAAAAGAGATCAAAAGAGAAAAGAGGAGACTAGAAGAAAAGATACCTAGATGTTTGAACCAGTTAGAGACAGAGATGTAATGAGATAGAATGAAACAGAAAAGCTTAAAAATATCCACCTAAAGGAGTAGGAAGAGAAAGATGAAGTTAGATGAGAAGTAAGATAAGATAGAGGATATAGAATCAGAGTAGTGAGCAAGACACTAGAATCCGTAACAGTAAAAGAGAGTAACGAAAATATCTATAAGAATTAGAGTTGCCAAGCAAGATTCCATTCCTACTCAAGAAATTCTTTCAAGTAATCCGATAGCCTTCAAGATCCTTTCATAAATAGTGAACTTCCTGAGTAGAGAGTGTAGCTAGAGAAACAACAGAAGTAAGAAATTCAGGATAGTCTTGAGAGCCCCAAATGGGTCTAGATGCCAAAAAGGATTCCGGATACTCAAGTCCCAACTTCGATTCCCAAATAAGTAATAGAAACAGTTATTTACCTTATTCCCAGTAAATTTGATAAAGACAAAACCCTGAATCATCTAAGCTTCAATACTCCTCAATGACACCAGATAAGGGAGAATTGACAAAGAGTTCACCCAGGAATTTGGAAGGTAAATCAGTCTAAAGTCGAGTAGAAATCCATGAGAATATACAAGGTTAAACCATAGTAGAAACCCATTGCAAGGATGAAGATGAGGATTTGGGTAGTGGGGGTATCATGTAGGAACAAGACAGAGATAGAGAAATAAGAAGAAGATAGGAAATGAAGGAATCTAGGGAAGTATGAATTAGAGACATGAAGTTAACTAATAAATGAGAATACCAAGACTAGCAGTAAAGATAAACACATTAAGATTAGAACTGAATAGAAGGTGAAAGGATTAAAGAAAAAGGTTCTTTCATTAAGTGAGATACCCTTCGTACTTAGGAGAATTTCTCTAAGTCGATTCAATATTCTTAAAAACATTTCGTATCGGTGGCGAATCCTATGGTTAACCAAAGATCGTTAAAAGAATAGAAGAAGAAAGAAAATCGAGGACGATCAAGGAACTTGAAATGAATACAAGATGTTAATAGAGAAAGGAAGACTTTAGGTACTTCGAAAACTCATATTGTAGACAAACAAGATGAAATGACGACTGGAATAATAAGTAGTTTCCCATAGTCAAGAGATTCAATAGATAGGATTTTTACCCACCCAAATTTGCACCCCTTCGAGACACTAGTTAAAGAAGTTATCCTAATAGAGTCTATCTCATACCTATCCTAAATGAACAATGGATCCCATCAGGACGTAGAGTACTAGAACAAGGATGAAGAGAATTTCTGAGGCATAAGGAAAATGATTAGTGAGATGTAAACAATTCCTACTAGTATAGGCGATTGTGAAGGAAACCCAATGGAGTTCTAGTTAACAAATAAAGCGGAATCTGACAGGAATATCCACCTAGGAGAAAGATCAAAGAAGTTTTGAAGAATATAAAGAAGGAAACACTTGAGATAGTTATAGATTAAGGAAGTCAGAGTAAGGATTTCTAAACCAGCAAAGGATCACAAGAAAGTCAGATATTGTAGAAACCACAATAAGTTGAGCTAGTAAGGATTCGTAGAAAAGCATAAGGATAAGAATAAGAATAAAACTGTAAGATTGAAGGTATTTAAGGAAGTAATAAGTGTACTAGTTGGAAGGCAATATAAAGAAAGTAAATCAAGGTTTATAGTAAGAACAAGATGTTGAGAACTTAAACAAGTAATAAAATAAACCACAAATGGATTTAATACTAAGAAGTGTTGAAAGGGAATAAAGCATACAAATGGTGCGAGAATTGTGAGTAGGAACAAGGAAGTAATTGAATCAACGATAGATGTAGGAGTCTAGAATTTAATAAAGGAAAATCATCATAAGAATGACCCTATGGTATTGCTGGGGATTGAACATAGCGTTTAGTAAGAAAGAAAACTAAAGTGGTAGGAACATTTAGTATGAATAGTGTAATAAGAAAAGAAGTTGGAGATGATAAAATAAATAAGGACTTCGGGGAAATTAAAAGAGTAATGAACTTCGTGTCGCAATTTAACGAAGCGTTATAAGGACATAAGAATATGAAGAATCCAAGAAACTACGTTAAGAAGGATTAAAAAGTTGCAAGAATGTAAGGAAAGCAATTAAAGAGGTTAGATAAGAAACATTAGGAGGGATATTTAATGTTACAATGAGAGAAGATAACATAGAAAACTTTATGGAAGATCTAGGAACTCAAGGAAGTAAGTACAAAGAACATAGCAGATAATTCTTAGAAATAGAAATAATTAATTTATCAAAGATCTTATGGCATTAAGAAGGATTTTAAGAAAGTGTAAAATATGACCTTAGTAATTGAAGATAATAGAGTTTTCAAAAGAGCAAGGAATAAGGAGTAGGAGTTTTAAGATTAAGAGGGTATCTTCATGACAAAGTAAGTTCCTTAAGAATGATAATAGAGAGATTATAGTAGTAGAAATCAAAGGAAGCTAAGTAACATAAGGAATAAGGAGAGATATGTCAGAAAAAAAAACTTTAGTAGTAGTAGTATCCAGTACAAAAGAGATACCAGGCTGATGCATACGAAATTCTTAGGTAAGAGATAGCTCATCGAAATACCACAACAAAAGAATTTTAAAATTTACTCCCACCCTCCCAACCCTTGAATGATACCAAAAGCAAATGGGACCGGAAAGCAACTTTGAAATACTGCAGGAACAAGTACATGAGAAGTGACAATAAGAAAAGAAAAGATAGTCCTAGTGATGGACACTAACAGGAATTATTGGATAAAGCAACAAGAAAAGAAGTAATAGCCAAGCATCTCATAAGAAGATAAATAACAGTGTTAAGGATAACCAAGAACATATGAAATCAGATATCCTTCAAGTAATGAAAGAAGACGATATGACCTATAATAGATGGAGATAGAAGATGAAACGGAAAAGTAAATCAGCAAGATGGTTGATACCGGTATGGGAAGTAAGATATTCATAAGGGTAATAATAAACAAGGGAGAAGATACTTAGTTGCGACCACATTTAAGAAGACAAACAGATATAAAAGAATAGTAGAAAAGATTGAGTATTAAGATCTATAAGAGGAGTTGCGTAAAGTACCCAGCCCTAGCTATAAGAGACCAAACCACTACGGGTTTGGGATGGTTTAACTGCGGGTTATGGGTAGTTTGGTAGGTTTAGATTACAACGCAGGAACGACATAATAAATTAATATAAGCAGTTGTCGAAAGACGTGAGACAGATGAATAGAAAAGAAAAGATCAAAATTATAATTCACGGATGATCAGATAAGACCTTGAGAAGACAAGAAGGAAGTTGTTAGGTTAGGATAGAATAGTAATCAAGGAATGACAAGAACTTAAGATTGTAATAAGTTTGTAAAGAGAAAACTCGAAGTAAGAAAAACATAATAGACCAAGGAAGTCTATACTAATCAATAAAAATGAAGTAAAGAATAAGGGAATTTAAGGAAAAGATTAGGAGGGAGAAATCGATGAGATACAACCAAGGTAGAGAATAATTCTAAGGTTAAGATGGACAAATGGAATGGAGAAATATTAGGTGTTGGTATCAGATATTAGGATCCTCGATGGAAACCAAGAAACCAGCTATTGAAAGTTTACTCACGTTAAGGAATCATGAGGCAAGAGTGAAAGTCTGTAAAGAAGAGATCTTGGAGATGAGAGTATAAGGAGTAACGGAAAAAACAGAAGGACAATAGTCAAAAGTGCTCAGCATGACTATTATAGAACGAGGACCTAGGAAGAAGGATTTAATAGCTAGCAAAGGATATAGACAAGAAGATCAGGAAAACCACGAGTTAGACGTCAAAGAGGATTCGAGGACGAATCCTATTTAAGGGGGGGAAAATAAGATGTAACGATCGGAAGATATTACTACTACCTAGGACGGTATTTTACGTATAAGACAAAGGGAATGTAAAATAAATCATGATGGGATTCAAATACAATTATGAAAAGGCTTTGGGAACGATTTGTAAATTTATCGAGGTCCCGAGAAGAAACTGTACCGTATGCCTTTTTGTGTTATATATGGTATTTTGGGCATAATATTTTCATACAAACTCGGAATTTTATGAATGTTATATCGTCGGAAAGCTTAGACCGAGCCTACAACTTTTTTGTGTTAAACATTTTTCTAAAATCAGACCAGAACCTGGTTAAAAGGAAATGTCTCAAATTTTCCACAAACTTCTACACATTTCTTCCATTTGCAAAATATCTCTAATGAGCCCACTATATAAAGGAGTCACTATTTAGCATTTTCAAAAAATTAAACAAATAAAAATAGAAAGAAAAGAGGAAAACCGTAGGAGGAAAAGGAGGGAAGAAGAAGAAGAAAAGAAGAAGAAGAAGAAGAAGAAGAAGAAGAAGAAGAAGAAGAAGAAGAAGAAGAAGAAGAAGAAGAAGAAGAAGAAGAGAAGAAAGGAAGAAGAAGAGAGAATAGACTAGTAGAGAAGCTTGGCATCCATGGAGGATTTGGAGATTAAAGGAAATATAAAAAATAATAAGGTAAGAATCCATGACCCATTTTTGAAATTTTAGAGCTTTAACAAATTGATACCTATTTTGTGATGAGAGTTTGATTTTGATGATAATGGCATGATTGTTGATAGTTAAATCAATAGAGAATTAAAGAATTTTGAAGTTTTGGGTAAAACTTGGGAGAATGAACATAATAGATTAAAGATTAATTTGATAATGAATTCATGGGTTAGATGGTGAAAATTAAGTATAAGATAGTGTTTTGTATTTTGGGTTATGGTTTGGAAATGAGTAGAAATATAATAATTTGGGTTTGGAAGAGTTTAGAGAGAAAACCAGAATCCTGGAAAATCGCAGTAGCGTCGCGACGCTGGCAGGTTTCGCGTCGCGACGCCAGAGGATGAAGAAGACTGAAATCAGGGCGTCACGCGTCGCGACGCGAAGCCAACCAGAAACATACTTAATCAGTTCTAAGTCCCCGATTTCATCTTAAAGCGTTAGAAATCACCTTTAAAGACTCATATCAATTTATTTTCATATCCTACATCAAATTATGACCGTTACAAGCCTCGAGTATTCGATTTTTGAGTAAGTCTTCAAAGTATCAATGTTGATCGAATATGGTGGTTCTAATCAAGTTTCTACTATAGGTTATCCATAGGAAACACAATTCCATGCGATCAAGGATTCATCACATGCCCAGCCAGACTTGATCACAGTGAGTGGACACTCTTTCTTTAAATTGATTTTATTTATTGTTTTACTTGTTCTTTATAAATCCAGACTTACTTTTCCAGCATGTAGGGCGTTAGCCTTTATTTATTTACAAACATTTTTCAGATGATAGTGACTTTTAAAAGAAATGTTTTTAAACTTGAGATTTATGTTTTCGGGGCATGAAGTAAAACCTCACCCCAGTATGTAACTTCAGACACAGATGGAATTGAGGATATAGAGAGCATGTGCACATGTTGAGGACTGAGGGGACGCTCTCAGATCCTCTAGTTGGGCTAGGGGGACGGCGATACGTAGCGCCCCTAGACCCCAGTTTGAGCTTGGGTGGTAGCATAGATCCGCACCCCCAGCTCCAGTTTGTGGCTTGGGGGACAGCGATACGTAACGCCCCAAGACCATCAGATTATGAGACAGTAGTGGCATGCTTTGGGGGACGACGATACGTAACGCCCCAAAGTCATGGATTTTCATTGCTGGCTCCAGTTAGGCGTATGGGGGGACGACGATACGTAACGCCCTCATACGTCCAGGTTTTCAGACAAAGATATAGATTTCAGAAAAATTTTCAGCTTCAGATTTCAGATTTTAATATAAAGTTTTCAGATTTCAGAATCCAGATTTTTAGAAAATAGTTTTCAGAAACCAGATTTCAAAAGAAATAGAGTTTCTATAAAAGCTATTTCTAAAAAGTATGATTTTAAAAGGACTTTTACTTCAGTTTTCGGTTTTAGTCCACTCACTTAGATTGTATAGCAATCTAACCCCCCACCAGTTTTAGTTGTTTTGTAGGGATTCCAGGAGGACAAGCTCGGTAGGATGGATACTGATGCAGTCCCCAGGGATAGAGTCCACCAGCATAAGAGTCCAGTTCATGGTCAAAATATTTGTATGCATTAGAGTTGTCATAGTCATTATAGAGTCTAATAAAATATTGTAAAAAGGAGCATTGCAGAGTATGCATTTATAAATAATAAAAGTATTACATGTTGATTTTATTTAAAGGTCTATATGCATGACATTGCATTAGAATAGTTGGTGATACATTCAGAAATTCAGAGGCTTATGGGGTTAGTACAGCTATCTCCTGCCGGTAACATCTCCCAGATCGGGGATGTTACATAAGAGCCCGGTCATTGCAAAATATTTTTTTATGTTGTATGTATGTTTATTTCGAATTGTTTGAATAACATGTCATATAGCTTAGGGTGCCCACTCATGCATTTTTCATGCCATAACATTTCATAGATGCATTATCATTATATACATAAAATTGTGATTTTATGTAATTTAAAATGTTTAAATTAGAATATGATATGCATGGAAATCAATTAATTAGATTAGTTGGATTAATTGTTTAAAATTTGAATTCTTAAATATTGGAATTAATTGGTGCATAATAAATTTCATTGGTATATAGGATGGAAACCCGAACGTAAATTCCATAGCCGATTCCAAATGGATGGAAATGTGGCCTGCACTCGGGATACAATTCCACGTACCATTGGATTTTATGACGCACCAAGCTTTATTAAAATATTTAATTAAAATTTTGACCATTTAGAATTCGATGAATTTTAAACCTTTTAAGTGTCTAGTATTTTAAAAGTTAAAATGTAATAGCTCACTTATACCACTCTAATTAAATTAGTTTAATGGAGTATATCTGTTAGTAGAGACTAATGATTTATTAGTGACACAATTTTAATAGTTAAAATTGATTAGCTCACTTATGACAAACTAGTGTAAATAATAATTATGATTTAGCCGCCATAAGTTTATCCACACTAGTTAAAATAAAATATAAGATATTTTAGATAGAAACCTTAATATTTAAAATAGTGAGTGGGAGAGAGATATACGACAGTATATCCCACGATCTCCGTTGTTAGTCCAAAAATGTGAGATTCAAAAGGCGCCTCGAGACGGCTTTGTTTTCGTCCCCCTACGGATGGTGTCCATTTTGGGTCAATATCAGGTTTGGGTTATGAGAGGATAGGGATTCTAGATGTATCTTGTGAACTGACCTACCCTACGGCGGCACTTCACTCGTTAAGTCCAAGAATCCCGAAACGGCGGGTTGCACTCACAAAGGAATAATTAACTGTTAATAAAATTCCTTGATCAAATAAAATGGTAGTTGTTTAATATAGGAATAAGAGTTATTCCAACATATATTAAATTGACTGAGATTGTCTCGATCTATCATGCAAGTACTTGACCTACCCTATGACGACACTTACTTGTGGGATGATAGATTTCCGTGGCATAGTAATTCTCTTAGGTTTCTAATTCATTATTCATGGTTCATGCATCATATTTAATTTTATGCCAAAATTATTTGATGATTTTAATATACGATGAATGAATGTTAAATGCATGTTTATTTTATTTTTTAGTCATGGTTTCTCCAATTATTTCCATACTCTCAAATGATAAATTAACGGGAGAAAACCATGTCAAGTGGAAAAGTAACATGAACACTATCATGGTCTGTGAAGACCTAAAGTTTGTCCTGACGGAGGAACGTCCTCCCGAGCCGGCCAGAAATGCTGGCCAAGCTGTGTGCGATACCTACCAGAAATGTGTCGCAGCAAATGAGAAAGCCCGCTGCTACTTGCTAGCAGGGATGTCTGAGGTTCTTGCTGCAAAGCATGAACCTATGGCTCTAGCATCTCAGATGATGGAGTCATTGCAGGGCATGTTTGGGCAGCCTTCGGAGCGTCAACGTCATAAGGCCATGGTCTCAGCGTTGACTGCTAGGATGAAGGATGGGACATCAGTCCGAGAGCACCTTTTGAGGATGATGACTTATCTTAACACTGCTGAAACCCATGGAGCTCGTATTGACGAGCGTAGCCAGGTGACCATGATTATGGAAACTCTTCCGAAGAGTTTTCTGCAGTTTAAAAGCAACTATCTTATGAACAAGTTGTCTTTTACTTTTACCTAATTGCTTAATGAGCTCACCCATTACGAGTCCATGCTTGTGGATCCTTGTAAGTCCACTGCAGAGGAAAATGTTGCCGAGTCTTCTAAATCTGTAAAGAAGAAGAAGAAAAGCGCTGAGAAGGCTACGGGAAAGCCCATGAAGAAGAAGAACAAGAAAGGCTCCAAGGATACCAAGCCCAAAGGAAAATGTTTCCACTGCGACAAGAATGGGCATAGGAAAAGGAACTGTCCTAAATACCTTGCTGAGCTGAAGGAGAAAAAGGAAATAGGTAAATATGATTTACTCGTTATTGAATCTTTATTAGTGGAGGATGATAAATCCGCTTGGATTATTGATTCTGGAGCCACTAACCATGTTTGTTATTCTTTGCAGCTACTTGATTCATGGAGGGACCTTGCTGAAGGTGACTACACCATAAGGGTCGGGACAGGGGATACCGTTTCAGCAAGAGTAGTGGGAGTTTCCAGTTTAAATTTTATTAATAATAGTTATTTAAATTTGAACAATGTGTTATTCATTCCTGGTTTTCGCAGGAATTTGATTTCTGTTTCTAAACTTTTGGATGATGGTTATTCAGTTTCTTTTAATAGCAATTTGGTTATTATTGGTAGAAATGGATTAACTATATGCACAGGAAACTCAGTGCTCAACGCTGAAATGTTTAAGGTTGAGAAACCTAAAACTAAACGGCCAAAGATTTCTTATGATGACACATATCTATGGCATCTTAGAATTGGTCACATCAACCTTGACTGGATAAATAGATTGATAAATAACGGAGCCTTAAACCAGTTAATGCTCGGGACTCTACTAGTTTGTGAATCCTATTTAGAAGGTAAAATGACCAAGAGACCTTTTACTGGAAAAAGGTATAAGAGCTAATCAACCACTTGAGCTAATACATTCGGACGTTTGCGGACCGATGAATGTAAAAGCCCGAGGTGGTTATGAATACTTCATCACATTCATTGACGATTATTCAAGATATGGGTATGTCTACCTAATGCATCACAAATCAGATACTTTTGAAAAGTTCAAGGAGTATCGTGCTGAGGTTGAGAACCAATTAGGTAAGATAATCAAAACTCTGTGATCAGATCGTGGAGGGGAATACCTCGACAGAGACTTCGAGGAATTCTTAGTTGAGCATGGGATAGTATCCCAGCTCACAGCACCTTGAACACCACAGCAAAATGGTGTTGCAGAAAGAAGAAATCAAACCCTACTAGACATGATGAGATCTATGTTTAGTTATAGCTCACTACCTAGTTCATTATGGGGATATGCACTATAAACCGCAATGTATATCCTTAATGTAGTTCCATCTAAGTCTGTTCCTAAGACTCCCTTAGAGTTGTGGAATGGTCGTAAAACTAGTTTACGACATTTCCGCATATGGGGTGTCCAGCACATGTGCTGAAGAATAAGACTACAAAGTTGGAACCACATTTTAGCAGCTGAGCTAGGCGTCAGCACAGGCTAAAGAATTAATGGTCTCATCAACGATCCAGATACATACTTGGATATTCATCTGATTCGTTCGGATTATACATCGTGGCGATGTGATGATCGAATAAATTGCATCAGATGATAATCATACAAATCCGCTGACGAAAGCTTTTCTCAGCAGTTTGAGCGAACCGTACATAGTTCGGGTGTCAAGCACTCAAATGACTGGCTATAGGCCAAGTGGGAGATTGTTGGACAATTATGACCCATAGCGTCACTATTTGTACAGATCATTGTGTTGTTGTACAAATTAACTATGTGACAAAGGAGATTGCACTCTTATCATTTGTGATTAGATCACCTAGATGTATAAATGATGAGAGGTCCCTATGATTTGTTCCTGGACGGAGAATGATATGAGACAGTATCAGTCCACGTAGGATAAATCATTAAATATCTCTAGTCAGAGTATTATCGAGATTGGACATCGATAAATACGTAAAAGACTAGTATTACACTTGTGCGCGTTTGTGAGGGCACAACGACATAGTTCTCATATATTTGGGTATATGATACTCATGCAAGTGTAATAGGAGGTTGTGTTTTACCGATGGTACGGGAAACAGCTTCGCTCTGGATTGACCCCCTCGGAATTCCATTGGTAGTATGACTATGTGTCTATGGAAGTCCGAAATCAGGGTAGGTGTATTTGGTCTTAACATGAGACTTGCACCGCTAATACTTACGACAATTAATATACTTTGGCTGCGGTCGTCCAGGGCTTTAACCGGTTCTGTGTACGCCAATTCTGGGTATATTGAGAATCGTAGTATGTTGGGTGTGATGTCAAGACGGAATTATCACTCCAGTCATATGTAGATGATGATCACGTAGAATACGGAACTTGATCTCTTAAATGCTCGAGCTATCGGGATATTATGACTATGTCATGTTTATTCGATTATAGAGACTAGTTGTCAGACATCCGATATGTGCTTCGTACGGGGCATACACAATTCCAGCCCCAGGCCTAGCACGTGACCATCCGATGCTGGACAGAAATACGCAATACTACGGTATACTACGCTTGATATAGATCACATATTCCTATAAGGATATTTCTGGAGAATTGGGTAGGCATGGCGCTTTGCTAGAAGCCAACCTTATCTTGTAAATCGGTATAAACGTAGTACGAGGTACTTACGTGTTCGGATAGTCTGATGACCGTATTTACTGCCAACATATCCGGGGATCTCTTGGGTCGCTTCCCAAAGATTCACCGATGATGTATGACTCGCACTTTAAATAATCTGGGATTAATTTCATGAGAGAGAAAATTAATCTGGGATTAATTACGGAGATATTTTATCTGGGATAAAATATTGATTAAAGAGAGAGAACGATTAATTTGGAATTAATCGACAAAATAATATATTTGATATATTATACGAAATTGGATTTCGACGCGGAATTAAAATTAGATTTTAATTCGAGCGAACGAATTAATTTAGAATTAATTCGTTAGTGATGTGAATAGTGATTTCGCTAGGTGAAATCATCTAATTACGTCGCGACGGAAAATTTGTTAATTTGGAATTAGCGAACCCGAGCTCGAGTGTGATTGCGAGCGCATTCACATTTCGAATTCGAGTACGGCACGCAAGTCACATCAAGTGTCAAATCATTAGTCACATCAAGCGTCAAATCACTTGTCACTTTGAGTGATGTGACTTGACAACATGTCACTTTATTAAAGTGATGTGAGTTGATGTGAATAGTGAAAGGTAGTTCAATAAGCATTGATGGGCTTTTGCTTTTTGACTTTTTGATAAATGAAAATTGTTTTTGTGTATTTGTTTTGTTTTTGGTCTAATTAGATTTGTTATTGACCCAGATGGCTTCTATTGCTGCCTCAGCAGCTGCAATTAACCCGCATTTTTTGTTTATTCGGTAACAGTATCTTGCTTGGAAGATTTGCAGCTCACTGTACCGTTATTCAAACTGTATAGTACCGTTTGCGACTTTTAGTCGTCTTTATCGGTTATAGGAAACTTGCTACAATGATCCTAGTCACTTCAAGTTCTCCTTCTCCAGAGACTAAGACAGCATCCTTAGTTCTCTAAGATACTAACGGATGTTCTTAACATCAATCCAGTGACTATCACTCGGATTAGCCTGTTTGTGAATCCATATCCTTAAAGCGTATGAGACACCAGGTCACGTACATTTTTCAATATACGGTTTCTCGGAGAGTATTCGAAAGCCAAGCTTTCACCGATATTTATTTTATGGGAATATTATTTTCAAGAAATGACATATTATCATTATTTTATAGGACAACCACTGTCAGTGCGCTCCCACTAACCCTCTTATTTACACAAGAATCATTTTCGTTTTGAATTAAATCATAAATCATTATGATTACATCAAAACGATAATTCCAAGAACTTATGCTTGCTTCAGCAAGCATTATCCAAATGGATCTACCATGGCAATAGTTAAAAGGTTGAATCATAATCAACATAATGTTGATAACGATACCTTTCCGTTACAACCCTAGCTTAGTACGTTGGTATGTTGCCATCCATGTACGTCTTCCTTGAAAACTTATGAAGTACCAATAGGCACAATGCCTTATGGTACATCAACTAGTATCTAAACTTAGTTGATATACATGGAATCCATTTCGGACATCATGGCACTTTGCCATAATAGGGAGTCGATACCTTGTATCACTTCCTCAAATGTATTCAGTTGGTATACCTCAATAAGATAGACATCTTTATGAGGTGAGATCAGAAATCCATACCCCAGGTTGTTTTCTGACTCTCTCCGACTACGCGGTTCTTGTGTATTCGAAGATTAATAATATAGTTTCATCCTTGATGAACTATTTCTGAGTTCCATTAAGGACTCGGTGCCTTGAACAGTATTACTCCGATTTTCATCGAGTTTTACTATCCTCCCACTTACCACTGCATATCGGTATTCCTCTTAGGAAAACAGCATGGCGAGCAACAATCTAATTGTTCTCTCATGAGTTGTATAAGTACAATACTTATGGTATCCTTGGGATTACCTACAATTGGCACTTATCGATTTGAGTTTTAGTTTGGTATCACCCAAACATATGCCTAGCAAACCCAAATTATCAGGAATGTGAAACCGGTTTATTTCCTGTTCATATCTAATACGATATCTGTCAAATAGATTTTAATGGAACCTTATTCAAAATAAGTTCTTGCACTGTTTAGCGTATCCGTTGAAGGAAATGGTAGCTCAGAGCGACTCGTGATTAACCTTATCATGTCTAACAAAATTCGGTTAATCCTGTTCGGACACACTGTCAAACTGACGTGTTCCGGAAGGAGTCCTCATTTGAAAGAATACTGTACTCTTTCATGTATAGTAGAAACTTATTGCTTAAGTAATTTCCATTACGGTCTTATCGTGACTGTATAATACTTTAGCCGATCTATTTGTCTATTTCGTGTCGAAACTCTAAAAATTTCTGATTTGTGTTCTTCAAAAGAAATACATAACCATACGCGATGCCACATCCGTAAAGGTCACGAAATATTCATATCCACATCTAGCCTAGCTAGACATGGGCCCACTTGCTTCACTATGAACTAGGGCTAACAGATCAGTGGCATTGGCACTTTTACCAAGTAAATAGTGTTTTAGGCACTTTGCCCAAATAAACTAGATTCGTAGACTTTATTTGAATAGAATCAAATCAGTCCAAGTACCCACACTTCGAAAGTGTGGATATACGATTCTTGTTTGATTATGTCCTAGACAACAATGCCACAATTAGTTTCTTAATTGATCAAATCAGTTTGAGCTATATATTTGTCATGTTATATATTTGAGATATTATTTATATTCAAAATATAAATTCTGTTATTCACATCTAATGTGTTTATCTCAATATCATCTTTATATAATAAAACACTTTAGTGTTCTAGAATATAAAGGTTCACCCGCAGCGGGTCAAACACTGATATAGAGATAATGTTTCTAGTCAAACTAGCTACATTATAACAGTTTCTTAATTTAAGTACTAGCCCGAAGGTAGTTCCTAAATTCAGGTATCTACGGTTAAAACAGCGACTTTCGTCCCGTTTCTAATTCGCAGATAAATCTCAATTGAAGTCAGTATCCTGTTCAAAACAGATTCTGAACTTCAATACATATATTTTATGTATCACACTAAGTATCTAAAATCTAATTTTAATACTAGCTGTGAACATAATTATGACAATCATATTTGAAGTTAGAGCCTTGCTCGTCTTCAATTCCTTCATGTCTGTTTTGTCCAAACGGCAGTCACGCTTCCGCGATCCCGTTTGCCACATTTAGGCAGACATTATGGATATGTCCTTTTATCTTCCCAGAAGATTATAATGATTTTGCCTTTACCCTTTTCAACATTCCAGTAGCCTTTGGCCAAGCCTCGGGTTTCTAGAATATCGAAGTAAGGTGCGCCTTGCGCTACTTGCCTTATTGCAAACTTTGACTTTATCTCCTCGAGATTAGTCATTAATTCTCCAAGAATTATTTATTGCAATTTTAGTATTTCAAAGATCTAAAATAGATCCATGAAAATCCTTCAATTTCATTATCATACTTTAAGGATCTAATGCTTAGTTCTGATTCAGAAATTAAGGAGTCTACTTGACAAGTATAATGGATTAAGCACTAAAGTTATCATTACATGAATATTCCAAATATCATGTTCCACTATTTGCTTAACTCCGGTCTTTAGGCATAATATTTATTATTTTATAAAATAAAATAACTTATTAATTTTTCCAGGACCATCCTGAAATTATTCCCAATTTGAAAATTAAACCATTTAAACACATTTTCCCCAGGATTATGTTTTAAATGCCAATCTTTCGATTTTATCTTGATCCTAATAGTCCAACTATTTAATCAACGATTTGTGGTACTATGTATTATATTGATTATTATAGTCCAACTATACAATCAAATATAATTTAAATCAATTAACCTCAATTACATTGATTACTATAATCCAATTATAAAATCAACTGTAAATCGAAGTTAATTAATTCAAATATATTGATTACTATAATCCAATTATATAATCAACTATAACACAGTCCAAATGTTTATTTAAAACAACAATTTAAATATTAGTCCAATTAACATTTAATTTAACGACGAAATAATTTGTGATTGAGCGCGTATGGCGAGTAATTGAACGAATATTGCAAATTCAATTCTTGCCTCCCACTATTTTTCGGCGAGCCTCTAACCCTCTGTTGAGTACTCGGGAAACCGTGTTTCCTAGTGGGCTAGGATCCCGTTAAATATCACACAATCTTGACTTTGGCCAACAAATTGTATGATAATTAACTAGGTAGATCTCTAAGATCAATTGGATCCAATCCAATTCCTAGATCCAGTAGGGGGACGTCCAAGCCCGAAACATATATCTTATATATGCCAATACATCCAATGTATTACCTAACCTTTTTCCTCTGAATCAACTAAGCCTTGGCTTTGGCACAACAAACTTAGTGATCCCAGGCAAGCGCGACCCATTGACCATGGAAAGCTTCGTAATCAATGTCGATGGACAAGAAGTGGTCTTGACTTTGGCCAACAAACCACAACTTGGACAAGACACTGATATGGAACAAAGCCTTCGTGATTAAAACACATCTTCGACAGACAAAGGCCTTGACTTTGGCCAACAAACCAATGCCGTCTCGGATCTTGAGTGAGAATCACTCAATGGAAGGAAAGACGCTTAATATTGAGCGAGGGTTTTTCGCGTGGAAATTGGCAACCAATTTATTATCTTTGTTAAGGTCATCATCATACACCCTTAAACATGCATTCTAAACAAATAATAAAGCGTATATGAAAAATAATAATGATATGCGGATGGATACTTTACATTGATCCTAGATCAAATCTCTCATTTTCTCTCTCCAAAGCTAGCACTTTTTACTTCTACCCGTTACACTACACTTCTAAAGAAACCTATTTAAATTGAGGGGAATAGGTGAGAAGAGAATACAAAGAGTATAGAGGTGATAAGGCTGGACACGCAGGTCCAATTAATAAATCAAATTTATTACAATTTCCAAAATTGTCCCACCCGACTAATATCCATCCGATATACATTATTCATGCATCGCAACCATATATTCACACAAGCATGTTATCAATCAATCTAATCCAATTAATTAATCTGATAATTAGTGATCATCCAATGTTCAAACAATGATTTGATTTTTGCTCGAGTCAAACTCGTTTTGCGAATAAGTACTCAAAGTACGAATTCTCGAATTAAATTAAACTACATAATTAAATCCAATTTAATACGCATTTAATTATAATTCACTATTTAATTCCAAATTAAATATTACACTTTTATTAACGAACCCTTACGATTTAAATTCCAAATTCAATCGTTATGGGTCTCAAAGCCCGATTAACATCTAATGTTTATTTAATTAAAGTCCAATGGGCTTTTAATTAATTTCTTGAAGGCGTGGACTTTTGGTCAACTCGGGTCAAATCGAATAACCAAATCCAATCCGGGAGTTACCCCATAAGCCTTTAAATTAATTTTGGCCCATTAGGCCCAATTAAATAATTAAGGTCCATTAAGTCATAATTGGACTTTATGGATGCGGTTTTGGGCCCAATTGGATCCAACCAAATTGGCCTAAATCTAACTTGGTACAACCAAGCCCAAAAGCCCGATTACAACCTTTAAGGCCCAAATTTCCAAAATAAGCCCAAATTAATTAACTTATAAAATTCCAAATTCCATAATTAATTAACCTAAGTGTAATACACAATTAATTACCCAATTAACATTTCTAAAACATCAATTAGCCTAATTAATCATGCACTTTAACAACAAATAGTGTCTAACACAATTTATCAAAATCAAACCCAATTTACATGCTTAAAGTCTCGGCAATTAGGGGTTTTTCCAATCCGATTCGATTTCAATCCAATTGAATCCACAATCATCATTTCCCAAATCAATTCAACTCATCCAATGAATCAAAAACAAAAAATCACAATGAATTTCATGTTACATTGAATTCGGCCAAGCCAACTTTTAAAGGGAAAATTGTTCCAAATCAAAATTCAATCCAATTGAACTTCAAAACAACATTACCCTATTATTTTAAGTCATCCAATGATCAAAAAAAAAAATTATGCCAAGACATTAGGGCTTACAATTTTCGGCCATGCCCAAAAATTTGGGGAAAAATGGATCCAATCCAATTTCATGAAATTGATCATGCACGACTTCAATTAATCAACATACAAGCATACTTAATCAATCAATTTAACCAAATCATGCTTCAATTGATTTTACCCAATTTCAAACCCTAACTTTTTCATGCTTGATGTAAGCTCTGATACCATTGTTGATTTCTAATTAGGTCCCAAGATCCATCAAATAAGCATGAAAAACGAATGAATACACAAAGGAGTAAGGCGGAATACATACTCACATTGAACGGTTTGAGATGCGAAGAAGAACAAGACCATTTGACCTCCTCCATGAAGCTCGGTTTTGGTCATATTGAGCAGTGGGCTGCTCGGTTTCACTGGTTTTTATCCCTCCAAAATTCGGCCATTGATGAACACCATGGAAGCTCCAAGCTCCAAGCTCCAAAATCGATTCCAAGCTCAAGTGTTCGTTTCCCTATCACCTATGTATAACTCAAGGTGTGTGCTAGCACCACATCTTCTTCCTTGCTTCTCACTGATTCGGTCAAAACCAGAAAATGAGAGAAGAATCGGCTCCATGCCGTGTAAGGAAGGAGAGAAAAAGAGGAGGGAAAATGGTTTCACTAGAAACCGTATACCATTTGAGAGAGAGAAAGAAAAAAAATGCCCTTTTTGTTTATATATTTATTTTATTTTCCAAAAACAAAACAAATACACAAAAACAATTTTCATTTATCAAAAAGTCAAAAAGCAAAAGCCCATCAATGCTTTTTCAACTACCTTTCACTATTCACATCAACTCACATCACTTTAATAAAGTGACATGTTGTCAAGTCACATCACTCAAAGTGACAAGTGATTTGACGCTTGATGTGACTTGCGTGCCGCACTCGAATTCGAAATGTGAATGCGCTCGCAATCACACTCGGGCTCGGGTTCGCTAATTCCAAATTAACGAATTTTCCGTCGCGACGCAATTAAATGATTTCACCTAGCGAAATCACTATTCACGTCGCTAACGAATTAATTCTAAATTAATTCGTTCGCCCGAATTAAAATCTAATTTTAATTCCGCGTCGAAATCCAATTTCGTATAATATATCAAATATATTATTTTGTCGATTAATTCCAAATTAATCGTTCTCTCTCTTTAATCAATATTTTATCCCAGATAAAATATCTCCGAATTAATCCCAGATTAATTTTCTCTCTCATGAAATTAATCCCAGATTAAGGTTGGCTTCTAGCAAAGCGCCATGCCTACCAATTCTCCAGAAATATCCTTATAGGAATATGTGATCTATATAAAGCGTAGTATATAGTAGTATTGCGTATTTCTGTCTAGCATCGGATGGTCACGTCCTAGGCCTGGGGCTGGAATTGTGTCTGCCCCGTACGAAACATATATCGGATGTCTGGCAACTAGTCTCTATAATCGATAAACATGACCTAGTCATAATATCCCGATAGCTCGAGCATTTAAGAGATCAAGTTCCGTATCCTACGTGATCATCATCTCCATATGACTGGAGTGATACTTCCGTCTTGACATCACACCCAACACACTACGATTCTCAATATAACCAGAATTGGCGTACACAGAACCGTTTAAAGCACTGGACGACCGCAGCCAAAGTATATTGATTGTCGTAAGTATTAGCGGTGCAAGTCTCAGGTTAAGACCAAATACACCTACCCTGATTTTGGACTTCCATAGACACATAGTCATACTACCAATGGAATTCCGAGGGGGTCAATCCAGAGCGAAGCTGTTTCCCGTACCATCGGTAAAACACAACCTCCTATTACACTTGCATGAGTATCATATACCCAAATATATGAGAACTATGCCGTTGTGCCCTCACAAACGCGCACAAGTGTAATACTAGTCTTTTACATATTTATCGATGTCCAATCTCGATAATACTCTGACTAGGGATATTTAATGATTTATCCTACGTGGACTGATATTATCTCATATCATTCTCCGTCCAGGAATAAATCATAGGGACCTCTCATCATTTATACATCTAGGTGCTCTAATCACGAATGATAAGAGTGCAATCTCCTTTGTCACATAGTTAATTTGTACAACAACACTATGTTCTGTACAAATAGTGACGCTATAGGTCATAATTGTCCAACACCACATTCTCAGGTGTGCCTATTTGTAGGCTATCCTAAGGAGACTATGGGTGGATTCTTCTACAATCCTGATGATAACAAAGTGTTTGTATCGACAAATGCTACGTTTCTAGAGGAGGACTATATGAGGGAGTTCAAGCCTCGTAGTAAGGTATTACGAGAGGAGTTACTTACTGGTTCGACCAGAATGCGTTTTCGTCGATGAAGGTTGACAAATACATAGCACCTTCAACGTTTGATAATCAGATGCTACCTAGTCAGAATGATCTACCACCTAGATGCAGTGGGAGGGTTGTACGACAACCTGATCGCTACCTAGGGGTTGGAGAGGCACAAGTTGTCGCATCCAACGATGGGATAGATGATCTGTTGACCTATAGTAGTGCAATGGATGATTCTGACAAAGAGGAATGGCTCAAAGCCATGAACCTAGAGATGAGTCCATGTACTCCAACTCTGTCTGGGAACTTGTAGACCAACCTGATGGGGTGAAACCCATAGGTTGCAAGTGGATCAACAAAAGGAAGAGGGGATCAGATGGGAAGGTACAGACCTTCAAGGCTAGACCAGTGGCCAAGGGTTATACCCAGAAAGAGGGAGTTGACTATGAGAAAACTTTCTCGCCAGTAGCTATGCTTAAATCCATCCACACTCTTCTATCTATTTCCGCATATTATGACTATGAGATTTGGCAAATGGATGTCAAAACTGCATTCTTGAATAGCAATCTTGATGAAAGTATCTATATGATACAACCAGAAGGGTTCATTGCCCAAGGTCAAGAGCAAAAGGTTTGCAAATTGCAAAAGTTTATTTATGGACTCAAGCAGGCATCTCGATCTTGGAATATAAGATTTGATACAACAATCATGTCTTATGATTTTGAGCAGAATGTTGATGAGCCTTGTGTATACAAGCGCGTCATTGATGGGAATGTGGTTTTTCTTGTTTTATACGTTGATGATATTTTACTCATTGGGAATGATGTAAGGATATTATCAGACGTGAAAACCTGGCTAGTAGACCAATTCCAAATGAAAGATTTGGGAGAGGCCAGTTATGTTCTTGGGATCCAGATACTTCAGGATCGCAAGAAACGGCTGCTAGCTATGTCTCAGACATCCTATATCGACAAGATCCTTGTGCGATTTGGGATGCAGAATTCCAAGAAAGGCAATCTGCCTTATCGGCATGGAATTTATTTGTCGAAGGAACAGTCTCCTAAGACAACTCAAGATGTTGAGGAAATGAGACATATCCCATACGCCTCAGCAGTTGGTAGTCTCATGTATGCCATGTTATGCACGAGACCGGACATCTGTTTTGCAGTGGGAGTAGTCAGTAGGTTTCAGTCAAACCCAGGATTTGATCACTGGGTGGCTGTGAAACACATTCTCAAGTATCTTAAGAGAACGAGAGATTATATGCTTCTGTATTCTGGTGAGGATATGATCCTAAAGGGATACATATAATCTGATTTTCATACAGATGTCGATTCAAGGAAATCTACATCTGGATCAGTGTTCACCCTAGGTGGTGGGGCTATTGTATGGAGGAGCATAAAGCAATCTTGTATTGCTGACTCCACCATGGAGGCTGAATATGTAGCAGCTTGTGAAGCGGCTAATGAAGCAGTCTGGCTCCGTAAATTCTTAGGAGATCTGGAAGTTGTTCCAAATATGGATAGACCACTCACACTCTATTGCAATAATAGTGGTGCAGTGGCAAACTCAAAATAACCAAGAATCCATAAGAGGGGAAATCATATAGAGAGGAAATATCATCTCATCAGGGAGATAGTGCAGAGAGGAGACGTTACCGTCATAAAGATTGCATCCATAGAGAATCTTGCTGATCCGTTTACAAAGACCTTGCCGGCTAAAGTTATTGAAGGTCACCTAGATGGTATAGGATTACGTGACAAGTCCCATTTGCTCTAGTGCAAGTGGAAGTTTGTTGGAATGTATGCCCTAGAGCTACATGTGATGTAAACGACTTTATATGTTTTGAAATAAAACGATGCCTTATTCATTCATCAAATTATTTGTTTAATTTCGCATATTAAATATCTTCTTAAATACCCTAGATTACTTATGTACCTTCAGACTTAGTGTATGAATGTCATATACAAGAGGATTTAAGTCTGAAGTTAGTAATCATAAATAGTCCATAGAGAGCAAACAAATTGGGTACTTTGTTTGTGATTTATCTATAGTTGCGGTCCATTCTATATTCATATGGCGATCTTGATCCGGATCGTCCATGTAGAGACATGAGAATGAAGGCACCTTGTATGATGCTATCATATAGGACTGGACCCAGATAGAAATGACATTCTTATAATATCCATTAAGCAAAGAAAGTCATTTCAATATACTTGATGGTCATATATGGATTGATCTTAATCCTGAGTGTACAACGAACTCCTGCATGGCAGGCTGTGTCCTTTGATTTACAAAGGTGAGGTTGGTGTAGCAGTCCCGACCAATAGCTACGTACTTTAGGGGCATATTTTGTTTTGTAGCTGGGAACATTTTACATAGACATGAAGTTCACTCCTTCTTGCGAGAAGTAGATGAGTATCTTTCTTAAGAGTTGATTCGGTACTTGAACGATTTGAGCGCTCACATCTTTCTATAACGAATAGAAAGATTAATATTCATAATAGTTATGAATAAATTATTCATTGAGAATCAATAGTACTTAAGGTAAAAATGATTAGAGGGGTATAACGGACATTATGACCCGGTTCTAATTACGAGATACTCGTGAAGGGTCAATTCGTATGTAATGACTATATCGGTGGACACCGACTTGGTTCGGCTTAATATATCATATGCGGCAACGAGAGTGCAACTTCGGATTTTTAGTGGAATAACCCGGAGTTAATAATTCAGAATATTTAATTAAGAGCTTAATGAGCTCGGAACCGTAGGTCCATTTGGTCCCCGTGCTAGCTCAATTTACTATAGCGGATTTAGTATAATTGGATAGTCCAATTATATACTCATATGTATGAATATTATTAATATGATTAATAATATTATATGTCACACTTGATACCATATATTAAAAGGTTAGTATATAGTTTTAATAATAATTATTAGTTTTAATAATAATTATTTGATAATTATTAATTACATGTTATTAAATTATATTATTTAATTTAATAAATATGATATTTGATTTTTTGTTTTTCCAAAATTAGTTTTTGGAAGGTTAATGAATGGTTTAAGTAATTACTCTTTATGAAAGGCAATTACATATCTTTATTTTTGTAACATATCCTTTATTCTAGTAATAAGAGTAGATGTTACAAAATTAAAAGAAAACTTACCCCTTGGCCGAAATTCTTCATGGTAATAAATGGAAGGATTTGTTTATTTTGGAAACAAATAATCCTTAATATTATTTTGGAAGTTATGACTTTCAAAAGGCTAATTAAATATTTAATTTTGTAACATATATGGACTTTATGGAAAGTTAATATTGAAATTACAAAATTAATTTTTTTAATGCCATGGCCGAATTTCAACAAGGAGGGAGGCTTAGATTTTGTTTTATTTTGTAAAAATTAAAACCCTAAATATAAAAAGAAAAATATGATTTTCTTGGCATCTCTCTCATTCTAGCAACCCTAGGCATCTTCTTCCTCTTCTCTATTCTCTCAAAAGTTGAGAAACACCATTGAAGAACAAGAAGAAGAAAAACAAAAATCAAGAGTGTGATTGAATCTCTAAATCGTTTAGGGATTTGTTTGTGAGTGTAGCCCACACTACTATCCGTTGGTAACGAGACATAACACGGAAGACTTTGTGGTGATGAATAAATCATCCTCTTCATCCATTCTTAAAGGTCACGGCAGTGGGGTATCATTTCACGTCATTGCCGCACCTTGGTCTCTCATTTTGGGGCTTGTTTTATTTCATTTTAATTCGGGTTTTTGGGAAACACTTTTGGGGTATTTTGGGGCTGAGTAGAGATTGGTTTTTGGAGTGAAAAATTAGACCTTAAACACTCTAGCAGTTCACGCAAATAGTGGACTGATTTGTGTGCAGTTCGCTTGTGTAACGGGTGCAAAACAGTCCATTAATTTCAGTATACCCACTGGTTACATTCGGCCAAAGGATGGGCAAAGCAGACAAATTTTTCAAGGCCTATCCGTGTGCATAACCGCTTCCGCTGCGTGAGGAAAATGTTTCCTACACAACCAGTGTCCAAACTTGGTTGGTGTACATGGAATCCATTTCGGACTTCATGGCTTCTTGCTATAAAGCGAAGTCGATATCTTGTATCGCTTCCTCATACGTAGCCAGTTCGTTTTCCTCAATAAGATTGATATCCACATGAGGTGAGATCAGAAACCCATACCTCTCAGGTTGGTTTCTGACTCTCTCCGACCTACGCGGTTCTTATGTATTCGAAGGTGGTGGTACAATTTCATCCCTGATGAACTGTTCTTATTCCGTTAAGGATTATGTGCCAGGAATAGTATCACTTCGATTTTCATCGTGTTCTACTTTCCTCCCACTAACCACTACATAAAAGAATTCTTTCTCAAGGAAAACTGCATGTAGAGCAACAAATACTTTGTTCTCTTGTAGGTTGTAAAAGTTATATCCTCTGGTTTCCCTACGATAACCTACAAATAGGCATTTATCCGATTTGGGTCCTAATTTGGTACCTTCCAAACATTTAACGTATGCCCAGCATCCCCAAATCTTCAGGAATGAGAAACCCGGTTTCTTTCCTGTCCATATCTCATACGGAGTCTGTTGAACAGACTTTGACGGAACCTTATTTAAAATAAGTATTGTACTGTTCAATGCATATCCCCAAAAGGAAATAGGTAGCTATGTGTGACTCATCATAGACCTTACCATATCCAATAAAGTTTGGTTTCTCCATTCGGACACACCATTTAACTGAGGTGTTCCGGGAGGAGTCCACTGTGAAAAAATACCATACTCTTTCAAGTAATCAAGAAACTCATTACTCAAGTATTCTCCACCACGGTCCAACCGTAATGTCTTAATTCTTTTACCGGTCTGTTTTTCGACTTCGTGTCGAAACTCTTTGAATTTCTCAAAGGTTTCCGTCTTATGTCTCATAAGATACACATAACCATAACGCGATGTATCATCCGTAAAGGTTACGAAGTATTCACATCCACCTCTAGCCTGGCTAGACATAGGCCCACATACGTCACTATGAATGAGGGCTAACAGTTTCGGAATACAAAAGTATACCCTCATTGGGTCAAACAAGATACAGAGATAATGTTTCTAGTCAAACTAGGTACATAATAAACGTTTGATAATGAAAATAGATGCCCTAAGGGCAGTTCCAAAATATAGGTCCCAACAGCCAAAACGGCGACCCTAGTCCTATTTCCAACTCGGAGGTCAATCTCTTCTGAAGCCAGTCTCCTGCTAATCTGCAGATCCTGCACATCAGTACATATATGAGTACCATATCCAGAATTAAAAATCCAATTCTTAAAACTAGAAGTATACATGTTTATCTCAATAACAAACATACCTGAAGCCGGTGCCTTGCCCATTTTCTTATCCTTCATCTGCGCCTTATACTCACGATAGTCACGCTTCCAGTGACCTCGTTTGCTACACTGCAAGCAGACATCTTGGGATTTGTCCCTTGCCTTCCCAGAATTCTTTGACGATTTAGCCTTACTCTTCTTCTTCTTCTTCTTCTTTATACCTCCAGTCGTATTGGGCCAAGCCCTTGGAGACTGAGATGTTGAAGCGAAGTGCACCTCGTGCTTTTTGCCCTTTAGAAGCTATTTCTCTACTTCGCGCAGTGTTGATATTAACTCTCCAAGAGTTTGGTTTTGGTTCATCATATTGTAGTTCATGATGAACACACTCCAAATGTCAGGTAGAGACTGTAAGATCAAATCTATGGAAGTCTCAGCCTCGAAGACAATGCCCATCTGTCCCAGCTGTTCGATGTCAGCAATCATCTGCGACACATGGTGCTCGACAGATGTACCCTCCGACATTCGAGCGCGAAAGAGCTTTTTTTGTAACTCATATCTCTGCGATCTAAGATTAGATCGATGAAGATCAAACAACTTCACCATCATTTCATAGGGATCCAATCCCTTGTTCTGAAGACAGAATTATGGAATCATAGCAGCAAACATTACGGATTGAGCAGTCGATTTGTCATCGCTATGAGTCTTCCAAAGCTCTAGCTCAAGCAACGTCTCAGGTCCGGGATTAGGCCCAAGAGGTCTCTCTATAGTGTAGAGCAACTTCTCGGATCCCAGGAAAATCCTGAGATTCCTATCCGAGTCTTGAAAGTTCGCATCATTAAAGACATTGTCGCCCATGATAATATCTCTAATGTTCAACTTTCATGTCATCTTAATTGCAATATTCAAACTATTTAATTAACGATGTATGGGTACGGTCTAACTGTTACAAAAAAATAAATAGAATATTAATCCAACTAATAAATACATAAAATGACGAAATAATTTGAAAGCGCGTTATGCCAAGTATTTGAACGAAATTACAAATTCAATACTGGCCTCCCACTATTTTTCGGTGAGCCTCTAACCCTCTGTTGAGTACTCGGGAAACCTAGTTTCCTAGTGGGCTAGGATCCCGTTAAATAACACACAACCTTGACTTTAGCCAACAAGCTGTATGATATTTAACTAGGTAGATCTCTAAGATCAATTGGATCTTATCCAATTCCTAGATCCGGTATGTGGACCTCCAAATCCGAAACATATATACAATATATATGCCAATATATCCAATATATTTTCCTAACCTTTTCCTCTGAATCAACTAAGCCTTGGCTTTGGCTCAACAAGCTTAATGATTCCAGTTAAGCGGGACCCATTGACTTTGGGAAGCTTCGTAATCCATTTCGATGAACAAGAAGTGATCTTGACTTTGGCCAACAAATCACAACTTGCCCAAGGCATGTGATATGGAACAAAGCCTTCAAGATTCAAACACATCCTCAATCGACAAAGGTCTTGACTTTGGACAACAAACCAATGCCAATCTTGGATCTTGAGAATGAATCACTCAATGGAAGGAAAACGCTTAATATTTGTTAAGGGTTTTTTTCGAGTAATTGGCAACCAATTAATTATCTTTGATTAGGTCTCATCATACACCCTTAAGCATGCATTCTAAAAGCATAATAAGGCGCGATAAATATATTAATAATGATTTGCGGATGGATATCTCACAAATTGTTCCTAGAACAAATCACTCCATTTCCTCTCCCCGACTAGCACTATTCTAACTTCTACCCAATTACATAATACATCAAAGAAACCTCATTAACATTGAGGGGAATTGGTGAGAAGAGAATTACAAAGAATAAGGAGATAATAGGCTGGACACGCAGGTCCAATTAATAAATTCTAAAATTACAACAATTTCCAAAATTGCCCTCACCCTTCTAATATCCATCCGATATACATTATTCATACAACACATTCATGTATTCACACAAAACATGTTATTCAATCAATCTAATCCAATTAATTAATCTTTGAATTACTGACGCGAGTCCAACTCGTTTAAGAATAAATACTTTAAGTACGTATTCTTGAATTATATCGAACTACAACTTTAAATCTAATTTTTTTGTATTCAATACTAATTCCATTTTAATTCCAAATTAAACACTTACACTTATTTATGTGTCTTAAAGACTTGGATTCCAAATCCAATCTTAATGGGTCTCAAAGCCCAATAACATCCAATGTCATTTTAATTAAAGTCCAATGGGCTTTTAATTGATTTTTAAGGCATGAGCTTTGGCCATAATGGATCAAACCCAAAATGCCAAGGCCCAATAAGAATCACCATATTGCCAATAAATCAATTTAGGCCCATTAAATTCTTTAAAGGCCCAAGTGATATATTTGGACTTTATGGAATTGGTTTTGGACCCAATTGGATCCAATCCAAAAGTCCAAAACCAAACTTGGTCTAACCAAGCCCATTAAGCCCAAATACACACTTTTAGCCCAATTAAAATTTAAAGGCTAATTATTATAATTTTAATATTCCAAATATCATAATAATTATAATTAAAGTGTATTAGCCATGATTAATTAATCAAACTTAATATTTCCAAAACACCAATGAACTAATTAATCATGCTTAATCAATCAATTTATGCTCAACACAAATTGAAGTAAAACATATCATTCCATGCTCTTCATGCTCTTTGAATTTAACATAATCAACTAATCAAACCAACAATCAACATTTATATCATGCATTTAAACACATCCAATGTTGTTAAAAAAAAAATGAAAGTGCAGTCCACTACCTTATGGTGCATTCGGCCAAGCTAAGATTTTTTGAATTTTTGATCCAATCAATTTATCTCAAATAATCATGCACAACTCTAAGTTAACATAATCTAAGCATGCTCAAACCATCAATTTGAAGAAATCATGCTCAAAACACAAAAGCCCCAAATTAAAGTCTCATGAATCCTAAAAACTTTAATGCTTAGAATTGGCTCATGATACCATTGTTAGTGTTCCTAGAACATGCCAAGGATTTATTAAGCAAGATTATAGGTGAATATAATCATTATTAGTTGCGGAATGACTTACAATGATCGGTTTGGATTTTCAAAATTTTGAGTTGAGAACTCCAAGCTCCAATCTTTGAGTGATGATTCCAAGCTTTGAGTGAGTTTCCCTATTACCTTAGAAGACTCCTTTTAGTGCTATCTTGTTTGATCTTGCCACAAAATCAAAGAGAGAGAGAGAGAGGTGTTACACGCCCATTTCAAGTGTTCTAGGGTTTGTGTTTTGTGTGTTGTGTGTTTTGATGAGAGAGAGATGAGTTAGTAAAAGGCTTTTACCCGTTCCCCTAAAACAATGTTATTGGGTCTTGGTTTCACTTAAATCAAAACCAAGAGGTTGGAAAGTGAGTGGTTTTGGCATAAATACCAACCACTATCCTAACCACCATATGTGAAGTGGGCCCCACTTTTGAATTCAAAATTCAAACGGTTTCTTTGAATGTTTGCCCCGGCTCAGATCCGTTTAATCCTATTAAATGAATTTTCGTCGCTAAATAATTAAATCTAATTTAATTGATAACGACGCCTCACAAATATTTTACGAATGCCGTTTACGAATTAATTCTAAATTAATCCGTTCGCTCGAATTAAAGTCCGACTTTAATTTCGTATTGAAATCTAATTCCAATTAATATATCTGATATATTAATTTTAGCCCATATAAATAAATTAAATAGAAAAAATCAAATTTAACTATTAAATTATTTTACCGATTAATTCCAAATTAATCGCGTTCTCTCTTTTCCGAACACATTTAATCCCAGATTAAATAATGCCTCAATTAATCCCAGATTAATTTTCTCTCTCTTAATTAATCTCGGATTAATTTTCTAATCGAGTCAACTGTCATCGGTGAATCTTTGGGAAGCGACCCAACAGACCTCTGAATATGTTGGTAGTAAATCCGATTATCGGACTATCCAATTAAGTACGTACCTCGTACCACGTGCTTACCAATTTACAAGACATGGTTGGCTTCTAGCAAAGCACCGTGCCTACCCAATTCTCCAGAATTATTCTTAATGGAATATACAATCTTTGTCAGGCGTAATATACGTAGTATTGCGTATAGCAATCCAGTATTAGATGTCACATGCAAGGGCTGGGCTGGAGTAGTGTCTGCCCAGTACGAAGCATATATCGGATCACAAGCAACTAGTCTCTTTAATCGGATAATCATGACGTTGTCACATTATCCCGATGGTTGCAACACATTAGAGTACCAGTTCTGTATCCATGCGTGATCATCATCTTCACATGACTGAAGTGATACTTCCATCTTGACATCACATCCAATACTCTACGATTCTCAATAAACCCAGAAGAGGCGTACACAGAATTTGTTAAAGTCCCAGACGACCAAAACTAAAGCGTATTGATTGTCGCAAGTATTAGCGATGCAAGTCTCAGGCTAAAACCAAATACACCTACCCTGAATCGGATTCCCATAGACACATAGTCATACTACCAATGGGATTCTGAGGGGTCTATCCGAAGCGAAGCTGTTCCCGTACCATCGGTAAACACAACCTCATATCACACTTGTATAAGTATCCAATACTTAAATATATGAGAACTATGCTGTTATGCTCCCACAACGCGCACAAGTGCAATACTAGTCTATTCCGCACTATCGATGTCCAGTCTTGATAATACTACGACTAAGGATATTTAATGATTAAACCTTAGCGGATTGATACTGTCTCATATCTTATAATCCGGAACTAATCATAAGGACTTTTATCATTTATATATTCAAGTAATCTAATTACAAAATGATAAAATAGCAATTTCAATTGTCACATAGTTAATTCGTACAAAAACCACAATGTCTTTTACAAACAGTGACGCTATGGGTCACAATTGTCTAACATAGGTTCCTTTGAAGTCGTTAATATATAATCACAAAGCGTAATGAGTTGTTAACAACTAGATTTTTATAGAGATATCGAAGTCTAGAGTTGATGATATTTTCACTGATACTCGAGAGAGGGAGTGAATATTTTCGGAGTCTTGACTTTTAAATAATAAAACTGAATTAGGATTAATTGGCATGTGATGAGTGGTAAAACTATCACTATTTTCCACTCATTTAACTTAATATTTTGTATAGTTTCTTGAGTTTTGTGAATATTTTGATGTGTTTTGTGTTATTTTGTAGATAAATAAAGTTTCAGGACATTGTGGAGGTGATTTGGAGCAAAACTGTGAAATTTGGCAAAAAGGGTATTTTGGTAATTTTGGGAGTCCCGACACAAAGGGTATTTTGGTAATTTTTGGCGTCCCGACCTCTAACATGCACCGGAGACTGCTAATATGTGCCAGGTCAACAAGTCAAAGTTGCCAAGTTTGACTTTGCTAATGTGCACCAAGCCACATGTCATCATCACAAGCATTCTGCTAACGTGCACCGCATGCCACGTGTCAAAAATTCAACGAGCCGTTTTTTTTAGCCACCATACCACGTGTCGAAAATTCAGCGATCCAAAAAAAAAAAATAATAAAAAAAAAATCAAAAAAATAATAATAAAAAATTGGATTTTTTTGCCTATAAATAGATTTTGAATTTCTTAGTTTCAAATGTACCTCATCCTCTGAAATCCTTACAAATAAATTGAGAGTTCTCTTCTTTAGTTTCTTTTATTCAGTTTATTTACGTTTGTAGTAGTAATTCTCTTCTATAAATAGTGGTTTTCATTCATCCATGAGGGGGTAACTTCTCCATGATGAGGTAATATGGTAATTTTTTACTTTTGCTATTTAGATTAATCTCCCTTAAAATATAATATATAAACTATTTAAAACCTGAATTAATAAGGATACCGCCATTCCGGACGGTTGATTATTCAATTTAAACTGGTTAAACCTGACTTAATGAGGATACCGCCATTCTGGACGGTTGGTTTAAATTTATATTTCTGTTCCGCCTTATGGCTGGTATATTTGAATTTGACTTAATCAGGATACCGCCATTCCGGACGATTGGTTTAAAATATCACAAGATTATATATTATATTATTGGGAGATATCTAAATAGTAAATAGTAGAAGTTAATTCCTTTTACCTTAGCATTTCTTTTTATTACAATTTATTATTCCACAATTACTTTTCAGCAATTTCATATTATGTCTTTTAAGTTTATATCAGTTTTAGCTATGTGTTGTAACTAAGTTAAATATCTAGGGTTGTGGTAAAATCTAATATCACCGGTTTTAAAAAGGGTTAGATTATAGTTTGGGTAATTTAAAGAGTTATTTGTTGAGTCATAATCTTAATGCCTTTTTATTAACTGGCGATTAATAAAATTGACTAGATAAAACTTAAAATGAACTAGACATAGGGATTTTAAGTTTAAAGACCTTAGACTCATCAACCCACGATCTTCTTTAAGGATAGATAAACCGTTAATAGATTTCCTTACAGGATAGGAATATACCTGTTGGGCGGGGGTAATCATAATTGGAACTAAATCTTAATGAATCTAGGTAATTTTGGTTGACATAGACATATGATTCAATTGAATTAAACTAGGTATTTGTAAATGACCATCGGAAGAGGCTTTACATAATTTAATGTTCCAGATTAATAAATCAATATTTTACCCAACTATGATTTAACTACTTCATCTTTTAATTAATATTGGAAGAATTCACAACCCTAGATAGTTTTAATTCTCATTAATATACTCTCAATTTCTTTTACTTGTTTTAAATTTAGAATCATCATCCTTTCTAAACAATCAAACAACTTGTTAGATATTAGTAATAACTTGACCTCATAAAATTAATAGAATAGGTAATAAGTCCTCGTGGGATCGATATCTTTTTATACTACTTGAACGATACGTGCGCTTGCGTTATACGTGTGTGTTTACGCCGGTCAAGTTTTTGGCGCCGTTGCCGGGGACTTCTTTATCTTTTATTATTAGTTTTGAGGTTAGATACGTTACTTGTATCTAATTTTCTTTTTACTTATTGTTTTCGTTTAATTGTGTTTCAGGTCATCAGATTCTTAATGAGACGAACCAGAAGCTTTGAACTACAACCGCTTGACCCAGAAATTGAAAGAACCATCAGACAGTTGAGAAGGGAAAGACGACAAAGCCAAGAATCAATTGTTAACATGGAACCTGAACCTTTGAAGGTTGCACCACCAATTCCCATTCGAGACAGAACCATTCCAGTGGTTGATGGCCTCATTTCATGTATTGTACTTCCTCCTTTACCAGCAAATGCAGGTGACATCAAAACTTGCATTCAGATGATTCAGCAATCAGTGCAATTCGGGGGAAAAGCAACTGAAGATCCTAATACCCACATCAGCAACTTCCTGGAAGTTTGCGGCACTTTCAATTACAACCGAGAAGCTGAAGAAGCAATAAGACTGCGTGTTTTTCCATACTCCTTGAAGGACAGAGCTAAAGCTTTGCTACATTCACTTCCAGCAGGTTCTATCAGAACTTGGAAAACTTTAGCCACCAAATTTCTTGCAAAGTACTTTCCACCAGCCAGAACTGGAAAACTGAGGAATGACATCACATCCTTTGTACAACAAGAATCAGAAACTCTCTACGAAGCTTGGGAAATGTACAAAGATTTGCTCCGGAAATGTCCTCACCATGAGATTCCAAAATGGCTTCAAGTCCAAACATTCTATAATGGACTTTCTGGAATAATGAGAACCACAATTGATGCTGCTGCTGGAGGAGCATTGATGGCAAAAGGAGAAGATCAAGCTTGGGAACTAATCGAAGAAATGGCCAACAACAATTCCTTGTGGCCAACAAAAAGAAGCATGATTCAACAAATTGCTGGAATTTATGAGGTTGGAGCCAATTCAGCAGTCAGTACCAAACTAGATCAAATATGCAAATTCATGGAGACTCTCGGTATGTAAAGCAACATTGGAACCACAAATTCACGATATGGAGAAGCACCAGAACAAAATCAACATGAAGAAACGGTGAATTATGTCAACAATTTCAACAGACAGGGGAACAATCCATATTCCAACACCTACAATCCAGGGTGGAGGAATCATCCCAATTTCTCATGGAGCAACAATTCAGGGCAAAAGAACTATCCACCACCTGGATTCCAGCAACATAACAAAAGCCAGGAGTTTGAAAAAGATCCAGAAATAAAAGATTGGTGTAGGACACAGAAACTGACGACGCTGTTCTAGGCTCGCGGCCTAGTTGGGAGTACGAAATAACATGGAGTAGCCACCCGGTGTGAACCGTGACAAAGATTTAAGGCCGCACTCACCCCTCGCAAGGGAAGACCTCAAATCGTTGGGTTCAGAATGGTCCCTTACTTATGTCACTTGTGATGATATGATTTGTGCAATAAACTAACCGAATCTATTCAACATTCATGCTCAAGGGTAATCTACGTCTAATATGCATTCATCAAAATACCTCCTAATCTAAGTTTGCATGCTTGAAAAAGTAAGTCATTAAACGGCAAACACACAATATAACACAACGAGCATATTGAACCATTAAGCCAAAATAAACAAATAACTATTTAAACATAAACATAAACTAAAAGAAATAACATAATCATGCTTTCAAAATAAATAACAAACTAAGCTAAATCATGCTTTAATAATAAATAAATAAATAACCTACGAACTACAACATGCTCAAACACAAGTTTGGATGAGACGAAATACGTGTCTCTTAAGTGGTACGTGGCGTTGTATCCCGAGTGCAAACCGCACTACCGTCCATTCGGATTCGGCTACGGAATTTACGTCCGGGTTTCCATTCTATATACCACAAAAGGGAACACATATTCCGCTCATCAACAATCACATCATGCCTCAAACGACTCTCATGCGATAATTTTTTTAAAATAAGTAAAATAAACGAAAGATAAAAAGTAAAAAGGTGCCCTCAGGTCTAACCTCTTTTGTCGTTTCTCGAAAGCGCGTTACACGGCCGTCGGAAGGGTAGATGCTCCGCAACTCTTCTGGTTCACTAATCCAATTTTTTTCCTCACTGTTTCGCTGTTTTGGGCTGCTATTTTTACTGTTTTTGCTGCTATTTTTGCGGTGGTTTTAAAGTGCAGTTTTTTGGTAATAAAGGGAGATTTAAAGTGCAGTTTTTTTTTGGTGATTTAAGGTGTTTTGGAGTGCAGTTTTTTGTGGTTTAAAGGTGCAGTTTAGGGACTGTTTTGGGGTGAAAATAGGGCTATTTTGGGGCTTTTTTTGGTGTGAATGTGCTGCTGTTTCAGGGGCTGTTTTGTGGTGGTTTAGGGGGCTATTTTGGTGTGAATGGAGGGCTGTTGTGGTGCTTTAGGGGCTGATTTGGGGGCTATTTTGTGGTGGTTTAGGGGCTGATTTGGGGACTGTTTTGTGGTGGCAATGGAGGAGGCTTATTGGAGGCTCTTTGTGCAGCAATGGAGGAGGCTTGTTGGAGGCTCTTTGTGCGGCAATGGAGGATAATTTCTTTGTGTAGGGGGCGTGAATGCTAGGCTACTTGCTTGGTGTTTTTTTTTGTGTGTGAATGAGCTAGGGTTGAATGTGTGGGTTAAAGGTTCTTTTTATAGGCCAATGGAGGGAGTTTACCTTGTTGGAGAAGGAATATAATTTGTGTATTAATTGGGTGATATTTTTAATTATTATGTCATAGGGAAAATCTTTAATTTGGTGAATTGATTTGATTTGTTCTTTTTAATTAAGGATATGATTTATTTAAATTGGTAGGTGATTTAAGTAAATTAGGAATGTGATTATTTTAATTAGGAATGTTATTTATGGAATTTAATTTGAATCTTTTAATTTGGGAAATGAATTTAATTTGTGACATGTGTTTTAATTTAATTTAATTGGATTTATTTAGTTTAGGAATGTGATTTAATTTAATTTAATTTAAGTTTAATTTAATTGGTTTTAATTTAATTTGTGACATGCATTTTAAATGTTTTAATTATTTTGGATTGGGCTTTGTGTGTTTAAAAACAGAGGTCCAACAAGCGAACCCGAAGCGAAACAAGCGAGTTAAATCTGACAAAATGCTAATTTCTAACTTTACCCTTCCAACGTCCATTTCCCGCGGCTTTCATAACTAAAGAGGTAGTGTCTCCATATGAGACTCATCATCGGGCTAATATGCAAAAATGCAGTGCCTACAATTGGCTTGCAGAGATGTTCAAAAGGCAACAAGCAGCATATGATGCTATTTTTCAAAGCCAATCTGCTTCTATCAAAGCACTGGAGCATCAAATTGGACAACTGGCCAATGCTCAGAGTTACAGACCACCAGGAAATCTTCCCAGCAATACAGAACCAAATCCAAGGAACCGAGGGAAGGAGCAATGTCAAGCCATACCTTGAAAAGTGGTACTGAAATCAACAAAGAAGTTGGAATCAAGGCAACCATTGAAGATGTTCCAAAAGAAGCAGAGAAACAGATGGAAGAAAAAGAAGCAAAGGAAAAAGAACAGATCACTCCACCTCCACCTTTTCCTCAGCGTCTTCAGAAAAGCAAAATGGACAAGCAGTTTGCTCGATTTTTGGAGGTTTTCAAAAAGCTGCACATCAACATCCCATTTGCAGAAGCTTTGGAACAAATGCCCAGCTATACTAAATTCATGAAAGACATTCTTTCACGAAAACGGAGATTGGGAGATTATGAGACAGTAGCATTATCAGAAGAATGCAGCGCCATCATTCAGAGAAAACATCCCCCAAAGTTGAAGGATCCTGGAAGTTTCACCATTCGTTGCATCATAGGAGAACATAACTTCGGTAAGGCTTTATGTGATTTAGGTGCAAGTGTTAATTTAATGCCTTTTTCTATTTACAGGAAACTGCAAATTGGAGAAGCAATGCCTACCTCAGTCTCACTGCAACCTGCTGATCGAACGCTCGCATTTCCGAGAGGAGTTGTTGAAGACGTGCTAGTCAAAGTTGATAAACTCATTCTCCCAGTAGACTTCATTATCCTTGACATGGATGAAGACAAAGATGTACCAATCATCCTTGGGAGACCATTCTTAGCAACAGGTCGAAATGTGATTGATGTACAAAAAGGAGAATTGACCATGATAGTTCAGGACCAAAAAGTTACCTTCAATGTTTTCAAAGCCATGAAATTCCCGAGTGAAGAAAAAGAGGAAGAATGTTTCAGAATTGATGTTGTTGATAGTATCATTCATGATACTGATACAGTTCCTACTGACAAACTTGAAGTTTGCATCACCAACATGACTGATACTGAGTTAGATGCTGAAATTCTGGAATGTATCAACTATCTTGATAAGTCATTTCGTTTCAAAATAACACAACCAATTGAAAGTTTGGAACTACTGAAGAAAGACCGGATCAAGCCCTCGATTGAAGAACCACCACAGTTGGAGCTGAAGTTACTTCCAAGTCATCTCAGGTATGCATTTCTTGGAAACTCTTCTGAATTACCTGTCATTATTTCATCTTCGCTAACATTGGAGCAGGAGGAAAAGTTGTTGAGAATGTTACGAGAGCACAAGAAAGCCATTGGCTGGACTATAGCAGACATTCGAGGCATTAGTCCATCATTCTGCATGCACAAGATCCTGATGAACGATGAGTATAAACCCACAGTGGAACATCAACAGAGACTCAATCCAATCATGAAGGAAGATGAAAGAAAGAAATCATCAAATGGTTGGATGCTGGCATCATTTACCCCATCTCAGACAGCAGTTGGGTGAGTCCTATGCAGTGTGTGCCGAAGAAATGAGGAATTACTATGATTACCAATGAAAAGAATGAACTAATCCCAACAAGAACGGTGACTGGATGGAGAGTATGGATGGACTACAGGAAGCTGAACAAAGCCACGAGGAAGGATCATTTTCCGCTACCATTCATTGATCAGATGCTGGACAAATTGGAGGGACATGAGTTCTATTGCTCTCTGGATGGATATTCAGGGTACAATCAGATTTCCATCACCCCAGAAGATCAGGAGAAAACCACCTTTACTTGTCCCTATGGTACTTTTGCTTTCCGCAGGATGCCATTTGGATTATGTAATGCCCCTGCCACATTTCAGCGTTGCATGATGGCCATCTTTTCAGACATGCTGGAGCAGAGTATGGAGGTTTTCATGGATGACTTTTCTGTGTTTGGAGATTCTTTTGACCATTGTTTGCAAAATCTGGAACATGTGTTACAAAGGTGTGAAGATACAAACTTGATACTCAACTGGGAGAAATGCCACTTTATGGTGCAGGAAGGCATAGTTCTTGGACATCGGATCTCACAAAAATGAATCGATGTAGATAAAGCAAAGATAGAGACAATTGAAAAACTACCTCCACCAACATCAGTCAAAGGAATTCGGAGTTTTCTTGGACATGCAGGTTTTTACAGAAGATTTATCAAAGACTTTTCCAAAATTGCAAAACCTCTTTGCAATCTTCTGGAGAAGGATGTGTCTTTCAACTTCACCAAAGAATGCCAGGAAGCTTTTGAGATCTTAAAACAGAAGCTGGTTTCTGCCCCCATCATAGTAGCACCAGATTGGACTCTTCCGTTTGAGGTAATGTGTGATGCTAGTGATTTTGCTGTAGGTGCAGTTTTTGGGACAACACAAGCAAAAATTTTCCACACCATTTACTACTCTAGCAGAACTTTGAATGAAGCTCAACTCAACTACTCAACCACAGAAAAAGAGTTGCTTGCAGTTGTGTTTGCTTTTGACAAATTCCGCTAGTATCTGTTGGGTCCCAAAGTGGTGGTCTACACAGATCATTCAGCAATCAAATACCTGATCACAAAGAAAGATGCCAAACCCAGATTGATCCGTTGGATACTTCTTCTGCAAGAATTTGATGTGGAGATCAGAGACAGGAAAGGAACAGAAAACAAAGTGGCAGATCATCTATCAAGGCTCGAGAATGGAGAAACAACTGGCAAAGAACTATCAATCAAATAAACTTTTCCAGATGAACAGCTGTTTGTCATAAAACAGCAGGAAGTCCCTTGGTATGCTGACTATGTCAACTACATAGTGTCAGGAAAATGGCTGTTGGAATGGACAACTCAGCAACGGAAGAAATTCTTCAAAGAAGTCAAACATTATGTCTGGGATGAGCCGTACTTGTTTAAACGATGCTGATCAATTACTTAGACGATGTGTTCCACAGGAAGAGGTCAACAGTGTTTTGCAGCACTGTCATTCATCACCATACGGAGAACAGTTCAGCGGGAATAAAACTACAGCTAAAGTCCTTCAATCAGGTTTGTTCTGGCCCACTCTTTTTAAAGATGCTCACTTGTTTGTTCTTCAATGTGACAGGTGTCAGAGAATGGGGAATATTTCGAGGAGAAATGAAAGACCGTTGCAAAATATTCTGGAAGTGGAGATATTCGATGTCTGGGGAATTGATTTCATGGGACCCTTTGTTCCATCATTCGGAAACCTGTACATCTTGGTTGCTGTAGACTATGTCTCAAAATAGGTTGAAGCAATTGCACTACCATCCAATGATTCAAAAGTGGTGATCAAATTCTTGAAAAAGAATATTTTCACTCGCTTCGGAACACCTCGGGCAATTATCAGTGATGGTGGCACACATTTCTGCAACAGATATTTTGATGCACTCCTATCCAAATACGGAGTTACTCACAAGGTTGCAACAGCCTACCATCCACAGTCAAATGGGCAAGTTGAAGTTTCAAACAGGGAAATCAAAAGAATCTTGGAGAGAACCGTTGGATCAACAAGGAGGGACTGGTCTACAAAACTAGATGATGCATTATGGGCCTATCGTACAGCTTACAAGACACCTATTGGTATGTCCCCATATCAATTAGTGTTTGGGAAAGCATGCCATCTGCCAGTTGAGCTTGAACACAAGGCGTACTGGGCACTGAAGAAGTTGAATCTTGATCCACAAGCTGCAGGAAAGAAAAGACTTCACCAACTCAATGAATTGGAGGAATTTCGCCTACAAGCTTATGAGAATGCCAAATTGTACAAGGAAAAGAACAAGAAATGTCATGACCTAAAAATAGTGCACAGACAGTTGAAACCAAGGCAACAGGTGTTGTTGTACAACTCGAGGTTGAAACTTTTCCCTGGAAAGTTGAAATCAAGGTGGTCAGGTTTTACCATATGGAGCTGTTGAGTTACTGGATCCTAACACCAACAAAACATTCAAGGTTAACAGTCAGCGTGTCAAACACTACTGGGGAGAACCGTTGGAGCGACAAAAAGAAAGTATCACACTTTCAGATTCAGCATAACGTTCGAGAAGTCACGTCTAGCTGACGATATTAAAACTTAGCGCTAGCAGGGAGGCAACCCATGCAATTTTTGTATATATTGCAATTTGGTGTGATTTTATTTTTGTGTGTTTAGTTTTTGCAGGATAAGACATTTCAGGATGGAAGAAGTTCTCGAAAATCTTCACAAGCAATTTCCTTCTCTCCCTAAAAAATCTCTGATGAAAGTTTACAAAGCTCGTTTGGAACGAATGAGACTACTGATGATCAAAGGTATTCCTACTGATATTTGTTGGGTAATCGAAGCACGAGTCCGTTTAGCAGGTCAGTATTCTGAGACTTGTAGTTCTTATTTACCTGGTTTTGGAAAAAACACCTATGCAAAGAAACGTAGAGCTAAGAAAATGGGTGTTTGTTTCAAATGTGCGCGTTGGAATTGTAATACTCGTTGTCATTCTTTAGGAATGGTGTCTGATAATCGTGAAGATAAAATTAAATTCATTATGGATGGCTTGAGTAAGGAGTCTGTAGATGATATATCTTCGACTCTTGAGACGCATCCCAGTGGATATGTTCATATAGCCATTCACAAATTACACACACAATTCCAAAAAAAAAGACAACAGTTAAGTCTAGGGAATCTGACTCAAAAAGACCCTGTTTGCCAATTTATAAGAAAATTGGATGGGAAGCTTGCTCCTGACGCATAGATGTCAATCAAGCCGTTACTTTTCTTGTATATATTATATCTCTTTGTCTTTTCCTAATAATTTTAATTTATTTTGTTGTTTTCTTTTATCTTCTCCAACAAGATTCAGACCTTTTTTTACTATCATGATTTATTTTACTGTTTAACTAATAATTGTCATCTGGCAGGTACTAGTGCTATTATTACTCACCCTTTTCAGGTTCTATAAATTCAATTCATCATTGCACTTTTGAAGACATCCAGAGTAAAAAATGGAAGCCACTTCAAGAAGACGAGTTGAAAACATCTGTGTATTTTGTGGTACTAGTGTTGGTACTAATCCACAATACATAGAGGCAGCACAAGAATTGGGTCGAGTCATGGCTGAAAAGAATATGCACTTAATATATGGCGGGGGCAATCTTGGACTTATGTGGACCATTTCAAAGGCTGTACATGATAGAGGCAGTACAGTTTTGGGAATCATCCCAAAACCTTTGGCAGAGGCAAATCTTATTGGACCATCAAACGGAGAGAATTAATTATGCCAGGTATGTCTGAACGACTGGTCGAAATGATTAACCGTGCTGATGCTTTTATTGCTTTGCCAGGAGGCTTGGGCACATTAGAGGAAATTTTTATAGTGCCATCTTGGGCAAACTTGAACATACACCAGAAACCAATTGGGCTGTATAACGTTGATGGATTTTATGATTTTCTTTGTGTGTTTCTTGAGGATGCTCGAAGAAATGGATTTGTGACAAAACCTCTTAAGGAACTCCTCTTCACTGCTAGAACTGCCTAGGATTTGTTTGACCAAATTTTGGCCTTTGAACCACAAATTGATCCTATCATTTCAAAGATAAAATGGTCCGAAGATGATCGTGGTAAAAAGCGTCGAATAAATCTGAATCTTAACCTTTAATTTTCTTGTAGTAATTCAGCCAACCAGGTACTATCTTCTAAACTCTTCTACTACTGTTTAAGACATTGGGGACAATGTCTCATTTAGGTTTGGGGGTGAGGAATAGTTAATAGTATCTTGTTTTTTATTGCGTTTTTATTTTTAGTCCAAAATTTTTGGAAAACACAAAAAAAAAATCAAAGAAAAAAATCAGAAAAATTAGAAAAATTATTCCATTACTACAAAAGATGTGTATTCTGATAAAAACTTTAGGACACAAATATTACTCTCTTATCAACTGCACTTATGACTGTTGTGGGCAAAAATGAGTTGTTTAAATATTTTGTTAGCTGTGTATATGGAGAATGGTAAAAATAATCGGAGAATTTACTTCTTCAGTAATTTAGAATGAAACAAAACAACTAGTAAACTTGGAGTGTAAGTTTCACCTAATTAGTCACTAACTTCTTTATTCTATTTTCTCTTGTCTTTTTGCTTTTGTGTGCATTAGTTTCACTACCTTTTTACTTTTATAAAATGTTAAACCCTCACGAGACTACAACTCGTCCACTAGGGACACCTAGGGGTTTAAAGGCTTGTTGCATATGCTAAATGCAATCGTGATCCCTACGAAAGTGGCTTAGTTAAATTTTATTATGTTATTTTATTTTGCTCGAGGACTAGCAAAATGTTAGGTTTGGGGGTGTGATGAGTGGTAAAACTATCACTATTTCCCACTCATTTAACTTAATATTTTGTATAGTTTCTTGAGTTTTGTGAATATTTTGATGTGTTTTGTGTTATTTTGTAGATAAATAAAGTTTCAGGACATTGTGGAGGTGATTTGGAGCAAAACTGTGAAATTTGGTGAAATTTGGCAAAAATGGTATTTGGTAATTTTGGGCGTCCCGACACAAAGGGTATTTTGGTAATTTTTGGCGTCCCGACCTCTAACATGCACCGGAGACTGCTAATATGCGCTAGGTCAACAAGTCAAAGTTTCCAAGTTAGACTTTGCTAACGTGCACCAAGCCACGTGTCATCATCACAAGCTATCTGCTAACGTGCACCGCATGCCACGTGTCCAAAATTCAACGAGCCGTTTTTTTTAGCCACCATGCCACATGTCGAAAATTCAGCGATCCAAAAAAAAAAATAATAAATTAAAAAATTAAAAAAAATCAGAAAAATACTAATAAAAAATTGGATTTTTTTGCCTATAAATAGATTTTGAATTTCTTAGTTTCAAATGTACCTCATCCCTGAAATCCTTATAAATAAATTGAGAGTTCTCTTCTTTAGTTTCTTTTATTCAGTTTATTTACGTTTGTAGTAGTAATTCTCTTCTATAAATAGTGGTTTTCATTCATCCATGAGGGGGTAACTTCTCCATGCTGAGGTAATAAGGTAATTCTTTTACTCTTGCTATTTAGATTGATCTCCCTTAAAATATAATATATAAACTATTTAAAACCTGAATTAATAAAGGATACCGCCATTCTGGACGGTTGATTATTCAATTTAAACTGGTTAAACCTGACTTAATGAGGATACCGCCATTCTGGACGGTTGGTTTAAATTTATATTTCTGTTCCGCCTTATGGCTGGTATATTTGAATTTGACTTAATCAGGATACCGCCATTCCAGACGGTTGGTTTAAAATATCACAAGATTATATATTATATTATTGGGAGATATCTAAATAGTAAATAGTAGAAGTTAATTCCTTTTACCTTAGCATTTCTTTTTTTACAATTTATTATTCCACAATTACTTTTCAGCAATTTCATTTTATGTCTTTTAAGTTTATATCAGTTTTAGCTATGTGTTGTAACTAAGTTAAATATCCAGGGTTGTGGTAAAATCTAATATCACCGGTTTAAAAAGGGTTAGATTATAGTTTGGGTAATTTAAAGAGTTATTTGTTGAGTCATAATCTTAATGCCTTTTTATTAACTGGCCATTAATAAAATTGACTAGATAAAACTTAAAATGAACTAGACATAGGGATTTTAAGTTTAAAGACCTTAGACTCATCAACCCACGATATTCTTTAAGGATAGATAAACCGTTAATAGATTTCCTTACATGATATGAATATACCTGTTGGGCGGGGGTAATCATAATTGGAACTAAATCTTAATGAATCTACGTAATTTTGGTTGACATAGACATATGATTCAATTGAATTAAACTAGGTATTTGTAAATGACCATCGGAAGAGGCTTTACATAATTTAATGTTCCAGATTAATAAATCAATATTTTACCCAACTATGATTTAACTACTTCATCTTTTAATTAATATTGGAAGAATTTACAACCCTAGATAGTTTTAATTCTCATTAATCAACTCTCAATTACTTTTACTTGTTTTAAATTTAGAATCATCATCCTTTCTAAACAATCAAACAACTTGTTAGATATTAGTAATAACTTGACCTCATAAAATTAATAGAATATGTAATAAGTCCTCGTGGGATCGATATCTTTTTATACTACTTGAACGATACGTGCGCTTGCGTTATACGTGTGTGTTTACGCCGGTCATCATGACAAATACATAGGGGATAGATAGGTGAAATCAGACTCTAGAATCTCTATCGTATTAGTTCCTTTTATCTAAATATTTTTATATTTTATTTATTTAGTTAAATCTTTATTATTTATTTTCTAAATAAAGTTAGGATTATCAATTGTAGTTTTTAGTGCGAGTTAACGCAATCCCTGTGGGTTCGACACTCTTTCACCGATTTATACTAAAACTTGACACCGTATAGTTACAGTACGATATAAAATATCACAACAAGTTTTTGGCGCCGTTGCCGGGGGTTGTTTGTTTAATTCACATTAATACTATTACCAAGTAATCTTAGCTTTAATTAAGATTTTTATTTTTATTTTTTTTATTTTGTTTTGTATTTATTTTTGTATTTTGTTTTTATTTCTTTTATTGATTTTTTTCTTTTGGTGCTTCAGTGAATGCGAAAATCCATTAGTCTCGACTTGCTCCTGTTTGATCCTAAAATAGAAAGAACAGCGAGGAGACTAAGGAAAGAAAGGAAAATTGAACAAGAAACAATGGCAGCTGAAAACATAGAGAACAACCCACGCCAGGTGGCAATCAGAGATCACTTTAAATAGGTCATAGATGATACTTATTCTGGGATTGCCCGGTTGGAGTTTCTATGGTCCTGAGGATCGATTCAAGCATTGAAACCAAGTGCGAATACATCGAAGAAGTCGCGGAATACTCACAATGATCGGTTGAGCGATGCGGTGAAGAACAACACTTTTTATGCCATTTGAAGAGTTCATGAAGCTCACGACATTCCACAAAATTTGTCCTCCAAGAATCGGCCATGGATGGGTGAATCAAGCTCCAAGCTTTCTTGTAAAATTCCATGCACATGGGTGGGTTTCCCTATCACCTTCTTATGTCTCTATTGTGTGCTGGCACCTTGATTTTTGCCACAAAAATCACTCTTTGCTTCTTCATCATTCACGCCCAAAGGGAGAATTTTAAGAAGAAAATGGCAATTGGCGAGAGCATTGGAGGGAGAGGAGAGAAGAGAGAGATGTGTTACTTGATTTCAAAAAAACAAGTTAAATGATATAACAAAACATAAAATAATGGTATTAGTCATTCAAGCTTTCAAAAGGCTTTCAATCAACTTACATCAAGTCACATCAATCATGAATAGTGACTGGTGTCAATCACTCAAAGTGAAAGACATCTATAACTTGATTGACGAATGATGTGACGCTAGATGTGACTTGCGATTTGACACTAGATTTGACTTGCGTGCCGCACTCGAATTCGAAATGCGAATGCGCTCTCAAATAATCCCGGGCTTGAGTTCGCTAATTCCAAATTAACGAATTTTCCGTTGCGTCGTAATTAAATCTAATTTAATTAAATAATCATGCCTAGCATAATTGCTATTCAAGTCGCTAACGAATTAATTCTAAATTAATTCGTTCGCCCGAATTAAAATCTAATTTTAATTTCGCGTCGAAATCCAATTTCGATTAATATATCGAATAAATTAATTTATCGATTAATTCCAAATTAATCGTTCTCTCTCTTTAAATTATATTTTATCCCAGATAAAATATCTCCTTAATTAATCCCAGATTAATTTTCTCTCTCATCTAATTAATCCCGGATTAATAAAGTACGAGTCATACGTCATCGGTGAATCTTCGGGAAGCGACCCATGAGATCCCCGGATATGTTGGCAGTAAATGCGGTTATCGGACTATCCGAATACGTATGTACCTAGTACTACGTTTTTACCGATTTACAAGACAATGTTGGCTTCTAGCAAAGCGCCATGCCTACCCAATTCTCCAGAAACATGCTTACAGGAATAAGCGATCTATATCAGGCGTAGTATATGTGGTATTATGAATGTCGATCCAGTATCAGATGTCACGTGCTAGGCCTGGGGCTGGAATTGTGTCTGCCCCGTACGAAGCACATGTCGGATGTCTGGTAACTAGTCTCTGTAATCGGATATACATGACCTAGTCATAATATCCCGATAGCTGCAGCATATAAGAGCACCAGTCCCGTATCATACGTGACATCATCTTCACCCAACACAGTACGATTCTCGATATACCCAGAAGAGGCGTACACAGAAACCGGTTAAAGCCCTGGACGACCAAACCAAGTATATATTGATTGTCGCAAGTATTAGCGGTGCAAGTCTCAGGTTAAGACCAAATACACCTACCCTGATTTCGGACTTCCATAGACACATAGTCATACTACCAATGGAATTCCGAGGGGGTCTATCCAGAGCGAAGCTGTTTCCCGTACCATCGGTAAAACACAACCTCCTATTACACTTGCATGAGTATCCTATACCCAAATATATGAGAACTATGCTATTGTGCCCTTACAACGCGCACAAGTGTAATACTAGTCTTTTACGCATTTATCGATGTCCAATCTCGATAATACTCTGACTAGGGATATTTAATGATTAATCCTTCGTGGACTGATACTGTCTCATATCATCTCAATCCAGGAACTAATCATATGGACCTCCTATCATTTATACATCTAGGTGATCTAATCACAAATGATAAGAGAGCAATCTCCTTTGTCACATAGTTAATTTGTACAACAACACCATGATCTGTACAAATAGTGACGCTATGGGTCATAATTGTCCAACATGCCCATCAACCAATCAATGCCAATAATTTTGAGTTAAAACATGCACTTATCAACATGGTACAAAGGAATCAGTTTGGGAGTTCAGCCATAGAAGATCCCAACTTGCACTTAAGGATGTTCCTGGATATCACAGATACCATAAAGATGAATTCTCATTCTCTTTACAGGATAAAGCGTGGGATTGGCTGCAATCAATAGAAGTGGGGAGTATCATAACATGGCATGATATGGCCATAAAATTTCTTAAAAGGTTCTTTCCACCAGCTAAATCAGCTCAACTGAGGGTAGAAATCAGTATATTTAAGCAGTTGGAGAGTAAGACTCTATATGAATCATGAGAGCACTTTAAGGATCTACTACGAAGATGCCCACAACACAATTATGTAGATTGGGTCCAGATTCAGTTGTTCTATAATAGGCTGAATGGTTTGAATAGGATTGTGGTTGATGCAACAACTAGGGGAACTCTATTCAAGAAATCAGTTAAGGATGCCTACAATCTATTAGAAGAAATGGCCATTAACTATTTCAATGGCCAAGTGAATGCGCTACGGTGCCCAAAGCGGCTGAAATATATGAAGTGGACCCTCTTGTGGCACTTACAGCTCAGATTTCCACCTTATCTACTCAAGTAACAGCCTTGAAAAATCCACGAGTACCATTTATTGAATCAGCGGCGGCTACAAATATGCGGTTATTGGAAGGAGAACCGAACTTTGAGCAAGTCCAATATGTGAACAATCATAATTTCAACAGCTATAGATGCAATCCTGTGCTTAACCGCTATCATCCAAGCCTGTCATATGATAACACAGAGAATGCCTTGCAACATTCATCGGGCTTTGACTATCAAAAATCTGAGCAGAAATATTCCTTAGAAGATTTCATGAGCACATTTGTTGCTAATACTTCAGCGAGATTTGAGAAGAATGAAGCAAGGCTGAACAATATTGAGACACACATGGAAAATATAGGGGCGACAATGAAGTCCTTAGAAATACAGATTGGGTAAATTACTTCCACCATGACCAAGCAACAGTAATGGGTTTTTCATGTCAAAGCAATCAGTGGATTCAAAAGAAGAAGCTACCATGACCACCATTTGGGTGGTTGCGTCTGGCTGAAGACGTTAAACTTAGCGCTAACGGGGAGGTAACCCTTGCATTTATTTATTTGTTTTTATTTTATTTTTAATTTTTAATTATTATTGTGTGCAATTGTTTTATTTATTCATTTTGCATGTTATTTATATAGGTAACACGAAACACACAAAGCCCGCGCAACCAAATTCTGACCAGTAGGAGCCTGATCAACTCCATGCACGGTAGTGTTGTTCCTCACTCTTGTTTCTCTATATTTATCTTATATTGAGGAAAATGTAAATTTTAAGTTTGGGGGTGTGTGCATGTAGTGATAATTCCTGTTATTTTTTGTTTAAAAAAATTATTTTTATGTTTTTGATAGTAAAGCATAGGTCTAATGATGAATTTGTTTGCTTTAGATGAAATTTTAGAAACGATAAGTCCCAATTGATTTTTATCTGATGCCTTGAGTAGGTGATCTAGGTTAGATTCGTAAGTACTTAAAAATAGGTTTTCAGTAGTAAGAACCTAGGTAGTTGGCAAAGTGACTAGTTCAAGAAATTATTTGACGATGAATGACCGCTTTCTTAGATATCTATCTCAGTATGCTATTATTATGATGTATTGTATGATTAAAAAAAAGGAAACCACATATAACCGATAAACGTGAAGCTACCCATGGGTGAGTGTTAGGACCACCATGAGGAGAAATTCTACCTTAAAGGGTAGGTGCGTTGGAAAAAAAAGAAAAAAAAGAAAAGAAAATCATACCATACGGAGCAAAGAAAGGAAAATGCAGAATAAATTTGAGATATCTAGGTTGGTTTGACCCAATAAGATCTCAATTTTTGAGACGAAATCATTGAGTTGGCTTACTTATGAGTCAAGCTGTGAATGAACCTGTACACATACACTGTGAGTCTGGCTTAGATAATTTATTCAAGAACTTAGATTTGAGTCGCAATTGTATACTTTGAAGGTTCTCTGATTTCATTGATAAGCACTCTTTGAGGATAATTTTATACATAACTATCGGGATTATTTTAGTTGCTTTTTATTTGTTTTATATTTTTACATGATTGTGTGTGAATGACATTTGTGGGTGTCGTTGTTTTAATCCCTCACGAGACTATAACTCGTCCACTAGGGCCGCCTAGGGGTTTAAAGGCTTGTTGCATACGCTAAATGCAATCATGATCCCTACGAAAGTGTCATAGTTAATTTTGCTAATTATTTATTTAGTTTTTATTTTATCTTTTGCTCGAGACCAGTAAAATCCTAAGTTTGGGGGTGTTTGATAAGTGCGGTTTATAACCACTTATTCCGACATCCTTAGCATGTTATTTTGTTATGTTTCGAGTCATTTAATTTCATTTGTAGTTTATTTTATGTCTTGTTTATAGGAAGCATTAGAACATTAAGAATGGAGCAATTATGTGTGTTTCGGGACCTATCGGGAGCATCATACTCAAGAACAGGCAAAACCAGCATCAGCTGCCCACTGAAATTAAAAAGGCTATAACTTTTGATCTAGAAAGAGACCCATAATATATTGATTTACATGTATTCAATGAGATCTAGTCAATTGTACACACTGGCGCTGCGATGCCCTTCGTAGAACTAGTCCCATACAATTTCTAGAGAGACAAGAGGAGATGAATGTGGTGACGTCCGAAGAGGAAGACATTCAATTCAGGTTTTAAGTTCTTGTTTCTTTCTTAGAAATCTTATGATTTCCATTAGATTCATGACTTGTTTTTATTGTTTTATCTATTGTCATGAACTAACTCCTTAATTCTGGAGAATGATGTAACTGATGCTTAAACCTTGTATTGTTTGCTAATTTTGTTATGAAGTTTTATTGAGTTATTTATATTCTTTTAAGTTTAATGCTTCTTGGTTGTTGGCCACAATTAAAATGATGAATGTTTAGAATCTATCACTCGAAAGAGGGGATTTTGAATAGATCTAGAGAATATAACTTAGGAGTTTTATAGAGTTCGAGAGAATATATAGGTTCCTTTGAAGTCGTTAATATAGAATCACAAAGTGTAACGAGTTATTAACTAATAGATTTTTATATAGATATCGAAGTCTGTAGTTGATGATATTTTCACTGATACTCGAGAGAGGGAGTGGATATTTTCGGAATCTTGACTTATAAACAAAATAACTGAACAAAGATTAATTGGCATGACAAATACATAGGGGATAGATAGGTAGATAGGTGAAATCAGACTCTAGAATCTCTATCGTATTAGTTCCTCCTATCTAAATATTTTTTATTTTATTTATTTAGTTAAATATTTATTATTTGTTTTCTAAATAAAATTAGGATTATCAATTGTAGTATTTAGTGCGAGTTAACGCAATCCCTATGGGTTCAACTCTTTCACCGATTTATACTAAAACTTGACACCGTACACTTGCAGTACAGTATAAAATATCACAACATTGATCACTTCAGTAAGTCTTTCAAACATACCTGAGACAATGCATTCTTCTCCTTTTGATTTTCCGATGAGGTTTTCCTCTTTGAAAGGTTTTGGAATGATCCTCGAAACTTGACTGCCTCACTCTTCACTCTTTGTTGCACAGCATGCCAATATCAATAATGATTGCCACGATACCGCCATATTTAAGTGCATGTTCTTTTTGCCATAACTCTACCAAATTCTTATGCAACATCAACAAATTCTGGTTTGGTTCTAGAGCTAGTTCCACAAACACACAGATATTAGTGACTCGTCTTCTTGAAGTTGTCTCTATTTTTATTCTCTCTCTCTTATCTGGATGGTTGAAGATAGAAATGACGAGCTGAATTTATAGATCATGAAAAATGATGAGTAATAAAAGCACTAGTACCTGTAGAATGATAATTGTCAGATGAACAGTCAAATGAATTGTGGAAATCAAAAAGTTTAGATACCGTCGGCTAAAATTAAAGTAAAGAAATCAAAACAGTAAATTAAAGTAAATTAAAACAGTAATTTAAAAGAAAGAAATCAAAGCAATAAATTAAATAATATATACTGGTAATTGTGATTGTGGCTCACATATTCCTCTAGTTTTACGTCCAGTAACGACTTGAATGCATTCTATGAGTCGGGGATATACTTTTCATCCAATTTTCTGATAAATTGGCAAACAAAGTCATTTAAATTCAGATTCCTGAGACTGTATTATTGCCTTTCTTTTTAAAATTATGTATGCAAATTACGAATTACTCGATGAACATGTCCACGAGAATGCGTCTCAAGAGTCAGTGATATATCATCTAAAGACTCCTTACTTAAGCCATCTCTAATGAATTGAATTTTATCTTCGTGATTGTCAGACACCATTCCTAAAGAACGACAACGAGTGTTGCATGTCCAGCGTGCACATTTATAACAAACACCTAATTATTTAGCTATTCGATTCTTAGCATGCATATAAGAAATGAAAGAGTCAGATGACTCACCTGCCAAGTGAACCCTTGCTTTAATTACTCAACGAATATCACTAGGAATACCATGGATCATAAGAAGCCTCATTCTTTCAGTACGTGCTTTGTAAATTTTTATCAGAGCATTTTTAGGGAGAGAAGGAAAATGATTGTGGAGTTTTGCGAGAGTTTCTTCCATGCCTAGATGGCTCCAGTTTGGAGGATTTTTTCCTTCTTGATCGTTTGTGAGAAAGGAAGAAATTTCCACAAGGTAAGTTTGTTCATCTCCAAAAAATGCTTTCTTCAATCCTTCTAGCAAAGTCTTCAATTCCAGATTGGGTGGTTCCTCATATTTTCCTTTTTCTATTGTTCCTAGTTCCTCAAAATTTTACTTCTCTCTATCATCTTCCAGTACCTATGTAGAATCAAGTAACAAATTATTAGAATATCTGAATCTAATTGTGTATTGATTCAAGAAAATTAATTGTACAAATTTCCATAGGATCAGATAAACTCCCATGAATATATTCTTCCATAATTGGTTCAATTAATTATATGCTCTCGTCTTCACTGTCCTCATCGTATGTAAGGATGGCAAAGGCCAGGCTTGACCCGAGCCCAATTTTTTTAATATAAAAAATTATAAATATAAAAAATTTATTATATAAATATATATATATTATAAATATAAATATATAATTATTTATTTTAACCCGGGCCGGGCTCCTCAATTTGAAGACTGGCACGTTGCCACCCTTAATCGTATGGTTGTTTGCACATGTTAAAAATATTATGCTTCAATGTCATATTACCAAAGGAAAAATTCATGATTTCATTCGTGCAATTAATTAAAGCATTATCTGTTGCTAAAAATGAACGATTGAGTATTACATGAATTGGCTTATAACTGTCAACTACAGGTTGTATTTCCAAGACAATAAAATCCGCAGGATATATGAATTTATCGACTTGTATTAACACGTCTTCCATAATTATTTTGGTACCTTGATTGATCTATCGACAAGTAAAATAGTAGTTGAGGTTGGTTTTAACTCACTAATATTAAGTTGTTGGTAAATAAAAAATGGAAGCAAATTGACACTGGCTCCAAGATAAAGCAAAGCATGTTACGTTTTTTGATTTCCAATAATACAAGAAATAGTTGAACAGCCAGAGTCCTTGTGTTTTAGTGCATTATTGGTTGAGAGAATAGAACTTACCTTTTCAGCTAGAAAAGCTTTCTTTCTTACCTGATGTTTCCTTTTAACGGTGCACAAGTCTTTTAGAAATTTGGTATAAGATGGTTTATATTGGATGGCATTTAACAAAAGAATATTGATCTTTACGTGTTTGAATATTTCATATATCTCTTGGGAAAGGTTCAATTTCTTTGTTTTTAATGCCTGTGGAAATGGAGGTGCATGAGATATCATCAACGACGGGTAATGGTTCACCAAGCCCTTTATTACCCTCTGAATGTGATTTATTTTCAGCTTCTCGAGGTTCAAGAATAGGTCTATCGATAATCTTACCACTACAAAGAGTAATAACTGTTGGGGTTTCGGGCGATAGGCGGAGCGGAAGCACTGTTCGAGTGAAATCGTAAATTTAAAACTTTTTCAAATTACCAAATAAATTATTCAATATCTAATATGAATAATTTATTCATATTTCAAATAAACCTATTTATTCGATATCAAATAGCGACATAAATATAAAGGAAACATCGTGAAACTTTTACGAAAAATTTTTCTGCAAAATGACGCAAAACATATTTTTTACCGAACCGACCACCCAACACTTATGAGGACTGCCCATATCAGACCCAATAGTGTTAGGGCAGTTCACGGGCCGCCCGAACAGTGATGAACTCACTGTTTGGACAGTCGTCACCCGGTTGGCTCAAAAGTCACACGGTAACGCTGTTTTTCACCGTTTTCACTTATTTTAACTATGTGTCTATGGAAGTCCGAATCAGGGTAGGTGTATTTGGTCTTAACCTGAGACTTGCATCGCTAATACTTGTGACAATCAATATACTTTGGTTTTGGTCGTCCAGGGCTTTAACAGGTTCTGTGTACGCCTCTTCTGGGAATATTGAGAATCGTAGTGTATTGGGTGTGATTGTTGGGTTTCTAGATTTAGTCCCAAGATAAAATCAAGCATAAAATGTGAATGAATAATCAAAGAAGAATGGCGGAAACACACTTACATTGAGCGGATAGACCCCCGGCGGTTCGGTTCCGGTTTGGAACCGAACCGAACCGACCGGTTACCGATTCCACAAGTGTGGAACCGGAACCGAAAACCGAACCGGAACCGAACCTTTCGGTTCCGGTTCGGTTCGGTTCATTTTTTTTTTCAATTAATTTAAATAAAAAAATGAGATTAATTTAATAAAAATTTTTTTTTATTACATTGAAGAGCTTGAGCTTAATTTTTTAAAATTTAAGTTGCCTAAGTATCCTCCAAGGGTGAGAGGAATCAAAGCTCACGTAGTTCCATTACAAGTTTTAGTCTTTTAGACATATCCCCTTTGTAAATTATAATTTTACATTATCAATCATCATTATCGGTTGATCCTTCGGCTTCGGTTCCGCTTGCACTTGTTGCAGAAGCATTATCGAACAATCTTCACAATCATCGGGGGCATCTTCTTGTTGTCTCAGATCAGCTCGAGTCCAATCATCCACAGAAGCTGTTGCTTCTAGAGTGCTTGGATGTAATGAAGATCGCCTAGCTTCCAATATATTACCTCCCAAGCTGAAGGCTTGCTCAACCGCAACGGTGGAAATAGGTGCTGCCAAAATCTCTTTAGCAATAATAGATAAAACATGATATATATTTTGATGCCGGTTCCACCATTCAAGGATTTTAAAATTTTTACTGCATAAACTTTCATTAGAAAACTCAAATTTTGTAGATAAATAATTATCTAATTCAGGGTTATTAGTTGTCGTATCCCTAGCTTTTTTATTTCGTTGCAATAACCAACGATCCCCTGCGCTAAGTCTTGTTTGAATTACCGGTTCGCTACTACTAGATTGACCTAATGTTCCTAAGTTATATCTTACAATATAATCATTAAATAACTCAATTAAATCATTTCTTAATTTCGTCATTATCTAGTAATGTCAATTTCATCTAATATTCCTAAATAACCATAATAAGCTTGTAAAGCACCACTCAAACCTTCTAATTTAAATCTAGGATCAAAAACAGCAGCATAATATAAAGTAAAGGAATTTCTCTAAAATAGTTTAACCATTTTACCTTCATAACAGTAATGGCTTCTAACAAAACAATATCATTAGGATCGCTATTGTCAACATGCTCATCGAGAGTGCCAACAATATTTAAACTCTCAAGAAGAAATAAATGTGCTGTAGGATAATAAACGCCGCTAAAAACTAAAGTAGCATCATTAAAAACTTTTAAAATATCTAAAATTTTTTCACAAATATCCCATTGACTAGGATAAAGTGTGATATTTTGAACATGTTGAGAAAAAAAAAACTACATAATGCATTTTTGTATTGAAATGCTTGACATAAAGAAAATAAGTAATTCCAACGTGTTGGAACATCTCTCTTGAAAATTTAATCGGTTTAATACCATTTATTTTACAAAACTTGGTCCATTCTCTCCTAATTTGAGAATATGACCAAATACAGTTAAGAGCCGTTTTAATTGGATCAAGGAAGGTGATAATAATTTTAGACCGTCTTGCAACATAAGTTGAGGACATGACATGTACAACGAATATGAAAAAACCGACCCCCTAAATTTGGTTGACATATTTCTTTTAATCATTGATGGATGCAGTATTTGCAGATGCATTATCAAATCCAATTGTTAAAATTTTTTCTCCTAAACCATATTCATCAAAAATTACCTTCATCATTCTATAAATATTATGTGCAGTATGTTGGTCATCAAAAACTCTAAATGCAATAAGTCGTTTTTGCATGGTAAATGATGCATCAATCCAATGACAAGTCACACCCATGTATGAATGTGTTTGCCAATGATCACTCCAAATATCAGAACATACAAAATACGACATTTCATCTCTTTAAATATTTCATTTAAAATAATTTTACCATCTTTGTATAATTTAAAAATATGACGTTTTGTTGTGTTTCGAGTCATTCTACATGCAGAGGGTTTAAAGCATTATGCACGTAATTAGTAAAATGAAGTTTTTCACCAAAGCTTAAAGAAAGATGTGCCATACAAGTTAATTTCGCAAATTCTTCTCTATTTTTTGCATCAGAATATTTAAATAAATCTAAAGCACTTGTACCTCTACTTGATGATGCGTACCTGGCCATTTGAGTTTGCGTCGTATCAATGCCAAATTCAACCGGATGATGTTTTTCCATGTGCTTGATCATATTGCCATATCCACCAGAAAATTTGTAGATAACCCCACAATAGTTGCAAACTGCTCGTTGTGAATCATCTTCTAGGCGTTCCAAATTAAAATGAATTTGAAAATATCCGAGGACCGAGCCTTAACTTCTCTTCTCCGTGATTGTGCACTGACACTAGGGCCGCTCTCTTGGGTTGGCATATTTGACATTATGTTCTCAGATGAGCTTGCCATTTTTCGTTTGAGAAATTAGGAAGAAAATAAGAATTGAATAATTGCGAATAAGAGAACTAAGAGAATTATAGAAAATGAGAGAGTTGAGAATTTGGTGTGATGAAATTATGAAAAATGAATCCTATTTATAGAATTTTAGAATTTTTTGATACCAAATATGCCCATAAATATAACCGTTTTGTTACCGTTATTAAGGGTACATTAGTAATTAATATTTTATAACAAAAATATTTTTTTTTTATTTTTTAATTTTTTTTTGGCAGGGAACCGTTTGGCAGGGAGCCAAACGGCTCCCTGCATCCCCCAACGGCACTAGCCGTTGGGGAATTAGGCCCCCAACCTAGTAGCCGTTGGGGGCCGTAGGGTTCTGTTGGAACCCTACGGTTCCAACAGGAACCCTAGGGTTCCAACCGAACCGTCCGAACCGGTGGAACCGTACGGTTCCACCGGTTCGGACCGGTTCGAGTTGGGGTGGAACCCCAACCGAACCGGTCCCATTCCGGTTCGGTTCCGGTTCGGTTCCGGTTCCGAACCGGAACGTGGCCGGTCTATGAGCGGATTTAGGATTCGTCAAACTACAAAATTTTCTCCAGAAGCTTTGTGAAATTCGGCCAAGGGGAATCTCCAAGCTCCAAGCTTTGTCTTGTGATTCCAAGCTCTCAAGTTGGTTTACCTAACACCTTGTATGATTCCTATGATGAGTGCTAGCCCCTTGAAATTTTGCAACAAAATTTCTTCTATTACTCCTTCAATATTCGGTCAAGAGCAAAAAGAATTGGGAGAGTGTTAAACTTGCTTCAAGTTTCGGCTATGAGAGAGAGTGATGAAGACTTGTTAATTTGATTTCAAAAATCAAAAGGATATACCAAAATTTTGTTTGGTAAAAGTCAATCAAAGCTTGACTTTGGAGTGTATTAGAAGTCACCACCAACTCCACCAAAACACATCACCAAAAAGCTACTTTAAAGTGACAAGTGATGTGACATTTGATGTGACATATGGCCCCACTCTATTCCAAATGCAAGTGGGCCCGCAAACACTCCCGGGCTCGGGTTCGCTAATTCTGAATTAACGAACTTCTGTCATGACGTAATTAAATCGAATTTAATTAAATAATTACGCCTAGCAAAATTACTATTCACGTCGCTAACGAATTAATTCTAAATTAACTCGTTTACCCGAATTAAAATCTAATTTTAATTCCGCTTCGAAATCTAATTTGGTTTAATATATCAAATATATTATTTTATCGATTAATTCCAAATTAATCTTTCTCTCTCTTCAAATAGTACTTTATCCAAGATAAAGTCTCTCGCAATTAATCCCAGATTAATTAAGCTCGAATCTTACGTCATCGGTGAATCTTCGGGAACCGACCCAAGAGATCCCTGGATATTTTGGCAGTAAATCCGGTGGTCAGACTATCCGAACACGTACGTACCTAGTACTACGTTTTTACCGATTTACGAGATAAGGTTGGCTTCTAGCAAAGCGCCATGCCTATCCAATTCTACAGAAATATTCTTAATGGAATATAGGATCTATATCAGGCGTAGTATACCGTAGTGTTGTGTATTGCGATCCAGTATCAGATGTTCACTTGCAAGGCCTGGGGCTGGAATAGTGTCTGCCCTGTACGAAGCACATATCGGATATCAAGCAACTAGTCTATTTAAATCGGATAATCCTGACCTTGTCATATTATCCCGATGGTTGCAACACAATAGAGAACTAGTTCTGAATCCATGCGTGATCATCATCTCCATATGTCTGAAGTGATACTTTCGTCTTGACATCACACCCAATACACTACGATTCTCAATAAATCCAGAAGAGGCGTACGCAGAACCTGTTAAAGTCCTGGACGACCAAAACCAAAGCGTATCGATTATCGCAAGTACTAGCGATGCAAGTCTCAGGTTGAGACCAAATACACCCACCCTGATGCGGACTCCCATAGACACATATACATACTACCAATGGGATTCCGCGGGGTCTATCCAGAGCGAAGCTATTTTCCGTACCATCAGTAAAACACAACCTCATATCGCACTTGCATAAGTATCCAATACTTAAATATATGAGAACTATGCCGTTATGCCCTCACAACGCGCACAAGTGCAATACTAGTCTATACCGCATTATCGATGTCAAATCTCGATAATACTACGACTAGGGATATTTAATGATTAAACCTTTATGGATTGATACAATCTCATATCATCTCAATCCGAAACTAATCATAATGACTTTTACCATTTATATATCAAAGTAAATAAATTACAAAATGGTAAAAGGCAATTTCATTACTACATAGTTAATTTTATACAAAAACACAATGTCTTTTACAAACAGTGACGCTATGGGTCATAACTGTCCAACAATCTGCCACTTGGCCTATAGCCAGTCACTCAAGCATCTAATACCTGAACTATGTACATGTCGCTCAAACTTTTACTGAGGAATAGCTTTCGTCAGTGGATCTGTAATGTTGTCATCTGATGCGACCTTCTCGACCTTCACATAGCCACTATGTATGATCTCATTAATCAGATGGAAACGTTGAAGAACATGCTTGGATTGTTGATGAGACCGCGGTTCCTTAGCCTGCACTATAGCCCCGTTATTGTCACAATACAATGGAACGGGCTACTAACGGAACTACTCCTAATCCAATTAGAAATTTTCCGATCCAAACTGCCTCTTTTGCTACTTCAACTGCAGTAATATACTCTGCTTCTGTTGTTGAATCGGCAACAGTCTCTTGCTTGGAAGATTTCCAGCTTACTGCTCCGTTATTCAAACAAAATATATACCCGGATTGCGACTTACAGTCGTCTTTGTCGGTTTGGAAACTTGCATCGGTATACCCAGTTACCTCAAGTTCTCCATCTCTATAGATTGAGAAAGCATCCTTAGTTCGTTTAAGATACTTAAGGATATTCTTAACCGCCATCCAGTGACCTTCACCTAAATCACCCTGATAGCGACTACACATGCTCAAAGCATAGGAGACATCAGGTCACGTACATATCATGGCATATATGATCGATCCGACTGCCGAGGCGAACGGTATCCGACTCATGTTGTCTCTCTCATCTTGAGTTTTAGGAGACATGTCCTTAGATAGACGCCATGTGACACTGGCAACAGTCCCCTCTTGGACTGATCCATGTTGAATCTCTTCAACACTTTGTCAATGTACGTACTCTGGGGAGTCCAAGTAGCTTTCTAGATCTATCCCGGTAGATCTTTATTCCCAGAATAAAGGTTGCTTCTCCTAGATCTTTCATGGAGAATTTCAATGAAAGTCCAGCTTTCACCGAAGTTAACATGGGAATGTCATTGCCAATAAGCAATACATCGTCAACATAAAAGACAATAAAAGTCAGTGCTCTCCCACTAACCTTCTTATATACACAAGGATCATCTTCGTTTTGAATGAAATCATATTCTTTTATGATCTCATCAAAACGTTGGTTCCAAGACCGTGACACTTGCTTCAGTCCATAAATGGACCGATTTAACTTACAAACCTTGTTTGCAAGTCTAGACAAGATAAAATCGTCAGGCTGTTGCATATAAACATCCTCCAAAAGGTTTCCGTTAAGGAAAACGGTTTTAACGTCCATCTGCCATATCTCATAATCGAAATATGCAGCAATAGAAAGCATTATCCGAATGGATTTAATCATGGCAACGGGTGAGAAAGTTTCATCGTAATCGACACCATGTCGTTGACGATACCCCTTCGCTACAAGTCTAGCTTTATACGTTTTTACGTTGCCATCCATGTCGGTATTCTTCTTGAAGACCCATTTGTAACCAATAGGCTTTGCGCCTTTTGGTGCATCAACCAGTGTCCAAACTTGGTTGGTGTACATGGAATCCATTTCGGACTTCATGGCTTCTTACCATAAACCGGAATTGATATCTCTTCCTCATACGTAGCCGGTTCTTTATCTTCAATAAGATTAATATCTAAATGAGGTGAGATTAGAAACCCATACCTCTCAGGTTATTTCCTAACTCTCTTCGACCTATGCGGTCCTTGTGTAATAGAAGATTGTGGTACAGTCTCATCCCGGATGGACTGTTCTTTTTCCGTTGAGGATTCTATGCCAGGAACAGTATCACTCCGACTTTCTCCTCCCACAAACCACTGCATTTAGGAATTCCTTCTCAAGGAAAACCGCATGTAGAGCAACAAATACTTTGTTCTCTCGTGGGTGATAGAAGTAATATCCTTGGTTTCCCTAGGATATCCTACGAATATGCATTTATCCGATTTGGGCTCAAGTTTGGTACCTTCCAAATGTTTGACGTATGCCCAGCATCCCCAAATTTTCAGGAATGAGAAACCTGGTTTCTTTCCTGTCCATATCTCATACGGAGTCTGTTGAACAGACTTTGACGGAACCTTATTCAAAATAAGAATTGCACTGTTTAATGCATATCCCCAGAAGGAAATAGGTAGCTCAGTGCGACTCATCATAGATCTTACCATGTCCAACAAAGTTCAGTTTCTCTGTTCGGACACACCGTTTAATTGCGGTGTTCCAGGAGGAGTCCACTGTGAAAGAATACGATATTCTTTCAAGTAATCTAGAAACTCATTGCTCAAGTATTCGCCACCATGGTCCGACCGTAATGTCTTTATACTCTTGCCGGTCTGTTTTTCAACTTCGTGTCGAAACTCTTTGAATTTCTCAAAAGTTTCCGACTTGTGTCTCATAAGATACACATAACCATAACGCGATGCATCATCCGTAAAGGTTACGAAGTATTCGTATCCACCTCTAGCCTGGCTAGACACGGGCCCACATACGTCACTATGAGTGAGGGCTAACAGTTCAGTGGCGCGTTCACCTTTACCGCTAAATGGTGATTTAGGCATTTTGCCTAATAAGCAAGATTCGCAGACGTCATATGAATTTGGATCAAATCCTTCCAAGTACCCACTTTTCCCTTGAGAAGCTCCTTCTCAGCTTCCTTCAGAATAGACATCAACTCTCTAAGAGTATCATCTTGGTTCATCAGGTTATAGTTTATGATGAACCCTCTCCAAGTATTGGGGAGAGACTGCAAGATAAAATCTATGGAAGTCTCTGCCTCAAGGACTATCCCCATCTGAGCTAGCTCATCTATGTCAGCAATCATCTGTGCCACATGGGACTCAACAGACATGCCTTCTGACATACGTGAACGGAAGAGCTTATTTTGTAACTCATATCTGTGCGATCTTCGGTTAGATCGGTGAAGATCGTGCAACCTCGCCATCATTTTACAGGGATCCAAGTCCCTGTTCTGTCGACGGAAATGCTGAGTCATAGCAGCAAACATAATAGACTGAGCAGTTGAGTTATCATCACTGTGAGTCTTCCAAAGCTCCAGCTCAAGTAACTGATCAGGTCTTGGCTTAGGCCCAAGAGGTGTCTCTATAGTATATAGCTGATATAGATCGCTTATTCCTGTAAGCATGTTTCTGGAGAATTGGGTAGGCATGGCGCTTTGCTAGAAGCCATCCTTGTCTTGTAAATCGGTAAAAGCGTAGTACTAGGTACGTACGTGTTCGGGTAGTCTGATAACCGTATTTACTGCCAACATATCCGGGGATCTCATGGGTCGCTTCCCGAAGATTCACCGATGATGTATGACTCGCACTTTATTAATCTGGGATTAATTAGATGAGAGAGAAAATTAATCTGGGATTAATTACGGAGATATTTTATCTAGGATAAAATATTATTAAAAGAGAGAGAACGATTAATTTGGAATTAATTGATAAATTAATATATTCGATATATTAAACGAAATTGGATTTCGATGCCGAATTGAAATTAGATTTTAATTCGGGCAAACGAGTTAATTTAGAATTAATTCGTTAGCGACGTGAATAGAAATTTTGCTAGGCATAATTATTTAATTAAATTAGATTTAATTACGACGCAACGAAAAATTCATTAATTCGGAATTAGCGAATCCGAGCCCGAGAGTGTTTAGGGAACCATTCGTAATTAGAATCGAAGTGGGACCCGTAAGTCACATCTAGCGTCACATCATTCGTCAATCAAGTGATAGATGTCTTTCACTTTGAGTGATTGACACCAGTCAATATTCATGAGTGATGTGAGTTGATGGAAGTGATTGGATTGCATTTATTGCAATTTTGCCTCCAAAATTGTCTTAGCCTTTTAGAAAAGCTTTGACTAATTTTTGGTATATGTTTATTAGGTTTTTTGAAAACCGAATATAAAAAAACACAATTTTATCTCTCTCTCTCCCTCAAGTTCCAGCCAAGGGCTTAAATTCTTCTCTCCCATTTTCTTCAAAGCCGTGAGTTAGGAGAAGCATACAAGGTGATTTTGTGGCAAAATTACCTAAGTGCTAGCACACAAAGAGGCATACAATGTGATAGGGAAACCTAATTGTGAGCTTGGAATCACCATTTGAGAAGCTTGGAGCTTGGAGTTCCATTCATGGAGTTGGCCGAATACAAGGAGCTCAAAAGGAAGCCATTGCCGAGAGCTCAATGAGACAAAAGCTTTGTTGTTCTTCACATCGCAAAAGCCGTTCAATGTGAGTATGATTCCGCCATATTTCATTATTGTATTCACTTGTTTCATTGCTTGAAAATGATCCTTGGGACTTAATAGAAAACCAACAATAGCAGCCTCTCGGATCCAAGGACTATCCTCAGATTCATTTCCCAATCGGAAAAGTTTGTGCCCTTGAAGACATTTTCGCCCATGATAATGTCTCGGACACTGCCCTTTCCCGTCATCTTGATTACGATAGTCCAACTATCTAATCAATGATATATGGGTACAGTCTAACTGTTACAAGAAAAATAACATTGTATTAGTCCAACTAATAATATAATTTTGACGAAATAATTTGAAAGCGCGTAAAGCTAAATATCTGAATGAAATTGCAAATTCAATACTAGCCTCCCACTATTTTTCGGTGAGCCTCTAACCCTCTGTCGAGTACTCGGGAAACCCAGTTTCCTAATGGGCTAGGATCCCGTTAAATAATGCACAACCTTGACTTTGGCCAACAAGCTGTATGATATTTAACTAGGTAGATCTCGAAGATCAATTGGATCTCATACAATTCCTAGATCCGGTAGGTGGACATCCAAGTCCGAAACATATATACAATATATATGCCAATATATCCAATATATTTGCCTAACCTTTTTCCTCTGAATCAACTAAGCCTTGGCTTTGGCCCAACAAGCTTAATGATTCCAGTTAAGCGGGACCCATTGACATGGAAAGCTTCGTAATCAATGTCGATGGACAAGAAGTGATCTTGACTTTGGCCAACAAATCACAACTTGGACAAGACACCGATTTGGAACAAAGCCTTTATGATTCAAACACATCCGCAATTGACAAAGGTCTTGACTTTGGCCAACAAACCAATGCCAACTTTGGATCTTGAGTAAGAATCACTCAACGGAAGGAAAAACACTTAATATGTTTTGAGGTTTTTTTTTGCGTAATTGGCAACCAATTAATTATCTTTGTTAGGTCTCATCATACACCCTTAAGCATGCATTCTAAAGGCATAATAAGGCGTGAAAAGTAAATTAATAACGATATGCTGATGGATACTTAACAGATTGTTCCTAGAACAAATCACTTCATTTTCTCTCCCCGGCTAGCACTATTCTACTTCTACCCAATTACATAATACAGTAATAGAAACCTAATTACATTGAGGGGAATTAGGTGAGAAGAGAATACAAAGAAATAATGAGAGATAAGGCTGGACACGCAGGTCCAATTTAATAAATTCCAACTTTACAACAATTTCTAAAATTGCCCCTTCCCTCTAATATCCATCCGATATACGCTATTCATTCAACACATCCAAGTATTCATTCATAGCATGCAATTCAATCAATCTAATCCAATTAATTAATCTTTGAATTATGTGATCTTCCAATGTTCAAACAACGATTTGATTTTGCTCGAGTCCAACTCGTTTGAGAATAAGTACTCAAAGTACGAATTATTGAATTATATCAAACTACTCGTTAAATCTAATTTAATTCGTATTCAATACTAATTCATTTATTTAATTCCAAATTAAATAACTACACTTTTTAATGTGCTTTAACGACTTAGATTCCAAATCTAATCTTATCGGGTCTCAAAGCCCAACTAACATCCAATGTTTGTTTAATTAAAGTCTGATGGGCTTTCAATTGATTTCATAAGGCATGGGCTTTGGTCAATATGGGTCAAACCCAATTACCAAGTCCAATTAAGGAATCACCCTTATTTGCCAAGAAACCAATTTCGGCCCATAAGGCCCAATTAAACTTTTAAAGCCCATTTGTTATATTTGGACTTAATGGAATGATTTAGGCCCAATTTGGATCCAATCCAATTGGCCTAAACCAACTTGGCCCAACCAAGCCCATTATACCCAAATACAACAATTACAAGCCCAATTCATAATAAAGCCCAATTAATCAAATTTTAAAATTCCAAATTTTAAAATTCAATAAATTAAAGTGTAATACATCAATTAATTATCTAAATTAATATTTCCAAAATACAATTTAATCAATTAATTATGTATCCATTTGTTCAACTTATGTCCAACATTTTTGAACCAAGAATCAACTCATTACATGCAATAAAGCTCTCGGCATTCTAGGGTTATGTTTGTTCGATTTTCTTTTCAATCCGATTGAATTTTAAATCAACATTTCCCAATCGTTTCAAGTCATCCAATGATCTAAGAAACAAAAAATACCAAGACTATAGGGTAAAGTCCACATTCGGCCAAGCCTAATTTTGGGCAAAAATTTGATCCAATCAATATTTTATGAAATTGATCATATACAACTTCAATACATCATCATTCAAGCATACTCAATCAATCAATTTTATCAAATCATGCTCAAATTGATTTTACCCAAATTTTACCCTAATTCATTTCATGCTCAAATTGGCTCTGATACCATTGTTGGGTTTCTAGATTTAGTCCCAAGATCAAATCAAGCATAAAATGTGAATGAATAATCAAAGAAGAGTGGCAGAAACACACTTACATTGAGCGAATATAGGATGCGTCAAACAATAAAATTTTCTCCAAGAACCTTTGTGAAATTCGGCCAAGGGGAACCTCCAAGCTCCAAGCTTTGTCTTGTGATTCCAAGCTCTCAAGTTGGTTTACCTAACACCTTGTATGATTCATTTGATGAGTACTAGCCCCTTGAATTTTGCAACAAAATTTCTTCTATTCCTCCTTCAATATTCGGTCAAGAGAAAAAAGAATTGGGAGAGTGTTAAACTTGCTTCAAGTTTCGGCTATGAGAGAGAGTGATGAAGACTTGTTAATTTGATTTCAAAAATCAAAAGGTTATACCAAAAATTTGTTTGGTAAAAGTCAATCAAAGCTTGACTTTGGAGTGTATTAGAAGTCACCACCAACTCCACCAAAACACATCACCAAAAAGCTACTTTAAAGTGACAAGTAATGTGACATGTGGGCCCCACTCGATTCCAAATGCGAGTGGGCCTACAAACACTCCCGGGCTCGGGTTCGCTAATTCCGAATTAACGAACTTCCGTCGCGACGTAATTAAATCGAATTTAATTAAATAATTATGCCTAGCAAAATTACTATTCACGTCGCTAACGAATTAATTCTAAATTAACTCATTTGCCCGAATTAAAATCTAATTTTAATTTCGTGTCGAAATCTAATTTCGTTTAATATATCAAATATATTATTTTATCGATTAATTCCAAATTAATCTTTCTCTCTCTTCAAATAGTACTTTATCCAAGATAAAGTCTCTCCGCAATTAATCCCAGATTAATTAAGCTCGAATCATACGTCATCGGTGAATCTTCGGGAAGTGACCTAAGAGATCCTTGGATATGTTGGTAGTAAATCCGGTCGTCGGACTATCTGAACACATACGTACCTTGTACTACGTTTTTATCGATTTACGAGACAAAGTTGGCTTCTAGCAAAGCGCCATGCCTACCCAATTATCCAGAAATATTCTTAATGGAATATACGATCTATATCAGGCATAGTATACCGTAGTATTGCGTATTACGATCCAGTATCAGATGTTCACGTGCAAGGCCTGGGGCTGGAATAGTGTCTGCCCCGTACTAAGCATATATCAGATATCAAGCAAGTAGTCTCTTTGAATCGGATAATCCTGACCTAGTCATATTATCCCGATGGTTGCAACACAATAGAGAACTAGTTCTGAATCCCTGCGTGATCATCATCTCCATATGTCTGAAGTGATACTTTCGTCTTGACATCACACCCAATACACTACGATTCTCAATAAACCCAGAAGAGGCGTACGCAGAACCTGTTAAAGTCCTGGATGACCAAAACCAAAGCGTATCGATTTCGCAAGTACTACCGATGCAAGTCTCAGATTGAGACCAAATACACCTACCCTGATGCGGACTCCCATAGTCACATATACATGCTACCAATGGGATTCCGCGGGGTCTATCTAGAGCGAAGCTGTTTTCTGTACCATCGGTAAAACACAACCTCCTATCGCACTTGCATAAGTATCCAATACTTAAATATATGAGAACTATGCCGTTATGCCCTCACAACGCGCACAAGTGCAATACTAGTCTATTCCGTATTATCGATGTCCAATCTCGACAATACTACGACTAGGGATATTTAATGATTAAACCTTTATGGATTGATACTGTCTCATATCATCTCAATCCGGAACTAATCATAAGGACTTTTACCATTTATATATCAAAGTAAATAAATTACAAAACGGCAAAAGGCAATTTCATTACTACATAGTAAATTTTGTACAAAAACACAATGTCTTTTACAAATAGTGCTATGGGTCATAACTGTCCAACAGTGATGTCAAGATGGAAGTATCACTTCAGTCATATGAAGATGATGATCACGTAGGATATGGAACTAGTACTCTTATGTACTGCAGTCATCGGGATAATATGACTAGGTCATGTTTATCCGATTATAGTGACTAGTTACTAGAGATCCGATATGTGTTTCGTATGGGGCAGACACAATTCCAGCCCTAGGCCTAGCATGTGACATCAGATACTGGATCGCAATATGCAATATTACCTATACTACGCCTGATACAGATTATATATTCCTTTAAGAATATTTCTGGAGAATTGGGTAGGCACGGTGCTTTGCTAGAAGCCAACCATGTCTTGTAAATCGGTAAAAACGTAGTACTAGGTACGTACGTGTTTGGATAGTCCGACGACCAGATTTACTGCCAACATATCCAGGGATCTCATGGGTCACCTCCTTGGAGATTCACCGATGACGTATGACTCGCACTGGGATTAATTATAAGAGAGAGAAAATTAATCTAGAATTAATTACGGACAAATTTTATCTGGGATAAAATACTATTTATAGAGAGAGATCGATTAATTCGGAATTAATGATAAAATAATATATTCGATATATTAAACGAAATTAGATTTCGACGCGGAATAAAAATTAGATTTTAATTCAGGCAAATGAAATAGTTTAGAATTAATTCACGAGCAACGTGAATAGTAATTGTACTAGGCATAATTATTTAATTAAATTGGATTTAATTACGTCGCAACGGAAAATTCGTTAATTCGGAATTAGCGAACCCGAACCAGGGATGTGTTGCGGGTCCACTCGGATTTTGAATCAAGTGGGCCCATAAGTCACATCACAAGTCACATCACTAGTCAACTTTGTCACTTTAAGTTGATGGAAGTTGTTGGTAGGTGATTGTGTGTATTACACTCAAGGTTGATAGATTGAAAGACAATTACCTAAACTTAGTTTGGTATATGTGTAGACACAGAAACTGGGCGACGCCGTCCTAGGCTCGCGGCCTAGCTGAGAAATATGAAATAACATGGAGTCGCACCCGGTGTGAACCGGGACAAAGATTTAAGGCCGCACTCACCCCTCGCAAGGGAAGACCTCAAACCGTTGGGTTCGGAATGGTCCCTTACTTATGTCACTTGTAATGAATGGATTTGTATAATTTTAACCAAGTCTACTCAACATACATGCCTAAATCTAAGTTCACATGCTTTGAAAGTAAAAACAACATTACAACAATCTAATCATGCTTCAAATACAAATTTGAGTGAAATGAAAAATGTGAGTCTTTTAAGTGGTACGGGGCGTTGTATCCCAAGTGCAAACCATACTACCGTCCATTCGGATTCGGCTATGGAATTTATGTCCGGGTTTCCATCCAATATACCACAAAAAGAATACATATTCCATTCACTCAAAATCACATCACGTACTAATTAATGACATTCATGCGACAGAAAAAAACAAATTACATGCAATCCTACCTTATTAATTTATGTAACCTAAATTAATTAACATGTTAAATTAACTATTCATGCTAGCATTATTAAACACATATTCTAAGTCAATATTTCATGCAAACTAATCCTAAATAACATGCTTAAATAGCCATTTAAATTAAACATACTTCCTACGTCATTACTCCATGTAAACTAATAACATGCTCAAACAACCATTCTAAATCATTATTTCATGTGAATTAATCCTAAATGACGCGCCAAGCTAATCATTCATGCTAAACAAATAAAAATACATTTCCTAAATCATTATCTCATGCAAATAAATTTAATACAACATACTAAACTAATTAAACACATTAAACACATTTTAAACCATTATTTCATGTGAGCCAATTCCAACAACATGCCAAGTTAACTACTCATGTTAAAATGCCATAAAATACATTTTTAAATCATTATTTAATGTGAGAAATTCTGTGATATAAACCCTCAGGTCTAACCTTTTTTGTCGTTGCTCGGAGGCGCGTTACACGGCCGTCGGAAATGCTAAGTCACCACGATTCCACCGATTCACTGTTTTGACGTTTTGCTCACTGTTTTGCCATTTCGTTCGCTGTTTTGAGTTCGTTTCACTGCGATTTTATTCTCCACACTTGGCTCACTGGTTGGCAGTGTATTATGGGATGTTTTGGTGAATTTTGAGGGGTATTGGACTCCCGTTTGGTCGGTTTCTCGAAGACTTTCAAGTGCAGTTTTTTATTCACTGTTTTGGCAAATTGGGGACTGTTTGGGGTGTGTTTGAGCTGCTGTTGGGCGTGATTAAAGAGGGTGATTTGAGGGCTGCGTGCACTGGTTTGAGGGGCTAAAATGGGGGTGGTTAGACGCAAGTTTCAGGGGTTATGTGGAGCAGTGGCTGGGATGTGTAAATGGGACTGTTTGGGCGTGAAATAAGGCTAGAATAGGGCTGTTTTGCTGCTGGATTGGCGTGAGGTGTAGGGCTATAATGGAGTCAGTATACGCGTAAAATGAGGCTGAATGAGGAGGCTATTTGGCGTGGAAATGAGGGCTGCAGTGGGGGGGAAGAATGTGCGTGTTTCAGGTCTTAAATGAGGAGGGGTGTGTGGGCGTGATGTGCAGGGAAGATGTAGGGCTGTGTTTTGATCTTTCAAAATGCTTGAGTCTTTGCTTGATGTGTGCTTGATCTCCTTAGGTATGTGTTAGGGGTTTCAAGGTGGAAAATGATGGTTTATATAGGCAAATGGTGTAGTGGAGGTGTAAGTGTGAATGAGTGAGGTATGGGTGTGAATGAGTGAGGTATGGGTTTGAATGAGTGAGGTATGGGCTTGAATGAGTGAGGTGTGGGTGTGTGAATGAGTGAATGGTATGGGTTTGAATGAGTGAAGTATGGTGAGGTATGGGTTTGAATGAGTGAAGTATGGGTGAGGTATGGGTATTGAATGAGTGAAGTGTTATTTATTTAATATTTTGTTAAAGTGAGGTGGAATGGTTAAAGTAAGTTTGGTATATGGGTAAATCATGTTGGAATAGTGTAAGGAGGGGTAATTTTAGTGTTATGGTCGTGGGCCTAATGGAGGGTGGGCTTGGTGTTTGATTTATTTGGTTTTATGGGCTTTGGATGTGGGTTTGGGTACTTAGGTGGCTTTAGAATGGTTTGGGGGTGATTCGGGTTAAGAGATACGTTTAAAAAATGAACTTTCAACAAGCGAACTCCGAGCGAACTTAAACAACACATGTCAATTCTTGACTTTGCCTTTCCGACAACCGTTTTCCGCGACTCCTACGACTTAAAGGTGGTGCATCCATACAAGACTCCTCATCGGGTTTCACATGCAAAAATGCAATGTCTACAGTCGCCCCCACTTTGATGGGACTTGTGTAGTGTGTGACAGTGACAATCCTATCAAAGTCTATGCAGTGCATTTATACTTACCTGGCTCGCCAGCTGCCACCTGACTCGCCTGTTGTTGATTTGATGGTGCTAAGCCCCGTACCTAGGGCGTTGCAGTAGTCCACAATTCTTCAGAATAGTCCACGATAGTCCAACATCCACGATAATCCACGGTGATCCACATAATCCACGTAATCCACATAATCCACGGTAGTCCACATGATCCACGGTAGTCCACAGTAGTCCACATAATCCACGATAATCCACGGTGATCCACATAATCCACGTAATCCACAGTATTCCACACAATCCACATAATCCATGGTAGTCCACGCAATCCACATAATCCACGGTAGTCCACATGATCCACGGTAGTCCACAGTAGTCCACATAATCCACGATAATCCACGGTGATCCACATAATCCACGTAATCCACAGTATTCCACACAATCCACATAATCCACGGTAGTCCACGCAATCCTAATAATCCACGGTAGTCCATATAATCCACGGTAGTCCACAGTAGTCCATATAATCCACATAATCTTCATAACCTTCATAATCCACAGTAGTCCACAACGCTTTTATGATAATTTACGCTAATCCACATAATCCACGACGCTTCATGATAATCTACGATAGTCCACAACACTTCATGATGATCAACGGTAGTCCACAAAACTTCATGATAATCCACAGTAATCCATAAAACTTCATTATAATCCACGGTAATCCACAACACTTCATGATAGTCCAGCGTGCTAACCCCATACCTAGGGTGTCGCGGTGACGTCTCCATACCTAGAGAGCCACAAATGTCTGAGTGCTAACCCCGTACCTAGGGTGTCGCTGAAATGTCTCCATACCCGGAGTGCCGTACCTGGCTGAACTGATCTGATATCTCCGTACCCGGAGTGCCGTACCTGGCTGAACAACCTGATAGCTCCATACCCGGAGTGCCGTACCTGGCTGAACTGATACTGAAATAATGTGGGCCTCGCCCCCTGAATGCCATTCCCTGTAAAAAATTGATCTGAGCTGATGTGGGCCCCGCCCCCAAGAGTGCCGTACCCGGCAAGACTGGTCAAACTGATACTGATGCTGATATTATGTAGGCCTCGACCCCAAACTGATATGGGCCTCGCCCTCAGCTGATATGGGCATCGCCCTCGAACTGATACTGAACTGGGCCTCGCCCTCAAACTGATATGGGCCTCGCCCTCAGACTGCTATGGGCCTCGCCCCCAAATTGATGCTGATATGGGCCTCACCCAAACTGATATGATATCTACCTCACACATTGCACCACCTCTCACGAGATAATCTTTGATAAATAGACATATTTTTGTCTTCAACCAATGTTTTGCGTCAAAACCGAAGAACCTTCGAAGTACTCGACATACTCAAGTCCAATCATCTGAATAGGTGATCCGAGCTAGACTCCATGTGTGTGTGTGCCAAGGCTCTTTCGCAGCTTAGTCCTTAAGCAAACTAACTCGGTGATTTCGTTTCAGAGAATCCGAACCAGTGGGTCTAACCAACCTGGATGTCTTAATCACATTCCGTGATTACTTCAGCATACTCAACATGATATGGTTTTCATCTTTTTTCTTTTGTCTCTTTCTTTCATTTCTTTTTTTTTCTTTTTTTTTCTTTTTCTTTTCTTTTTTTTTCTTTTTTCTTTTTTTTTTTTTTTCTGACACACCTACCCTTTAAGGTAGCATTTCTCCTCATGGTGGTCCTAATACTCGCCCATGGGTAGCTTCACGCTTATCGGTTATAGGTTGTCTATTTTTTTTTTTCAGAGACATTTTTTTATTTCAACCATATCATATCATAGCGTCAGCAACACAAGTGTGGACATTCAGGCAAACGGTCATTCACCGATACATCATCTCATTGACTAGTCACCTAGCTAACCACTCAGGCTTCCACTGCTAGGATCCCGTAACAAGTGCTTATGAGTCTAATCTAAGATCAATCTATTCGGTACCGGATGAGAGCACGTCTCGCACTTTTTGTTTCTAGGGTCTCTCCCTACAGCATGCAATGTCATCACCGGACATACGTCTGTCTATCAAAGACTTCTCTCACTCATTTTTTCTCACTCATTTTTTTTTTCTTTCTCTTTTTTTTTCTTTTTTTTTTTTTTTTTTTTTTTTTTTTTTTTTTTTTTTTTTTTTCACACTCATTTTTTCAACAATTAAAATTAAATACAAACTTTTCAAATAAAACACAAACTTTCAAATAGGCCTTGGAATACCTGGTCAGGAGGGAACCTCATCGATTCAGATCAATGTCCAGTCTGCGTTTCTTGCTTGGATCACTGTCAGTCCAGTCCAGCTGAGAGAGAGGATGGGGTCAAGCTTTGGCTCAAAAGCCAGGATCTGGTCAATCAACTCTTCGGCATTTGCTTGCAGTCAAGAAATGTCTTCCACAGATTTGGTGACAAACTCGTGTCTCTTGGCTTCTGGTAATTCAATGAAAGCATCTGTTGTACCTACAAAAATAACACACGAGATTAAAAATTCTACAACATGTATACACAAAACATGAAAACAGAAATCGCAACACAGTGCGTGGGTTTGCCTCCCTGTTAGCGCTAATTCATCGTCTTTAGCCAGACATGACCGAAATCCTTCTGTCAATGTGGCTTCACCGTCGTCTTTTTGTGCTCGCGCCGCTTTTCGATTTTCTGATTCTTACTGCTTTCTCTTCTTTCTTTTTTTTTCTTTAAACCTGCAAATACAAAAACAAAGAATAAATACGTGTGCATGTAAGTATGCAAGTGTAGAGATACTCCCTTTTGTGATGGGTTGAATCCTCATTGTGCTCCTTGACGCCATATGTCTCTGGTCGTCTTCTGCTGGTTTTCTTCTGAAATCTGTAAAAAAAACACACAAAACAAAAGATGCAAATTACGTGTATGCATGTATGCATGGATGCGTTTCCTATCCCGCTGGGTTAGGTCTTCTACCAGTTCCCTTGGTGACTGCTCAGTCTTCTTTTCTTCAGGAAAAATGCAGCTTCAATCTGCTTACATCGGTTGACTCGGTAAACTCATTTTTTCCAAGTCCGATAGTCTCACTGCCTCATTTCCCAGTCTCTGAATGGCTATCTCATCTTTTCTGCTTTTTACGAAGATTCCCCATATTCTAAACATTGCTGATTATCATAGTGCCAAGGTTGAATGCTTTTCTCAAATATACTCATGTTGCAGAAGAGATTCGGTGAAATGAACGTCTTTATATCATTCAAGAAAATAGTTCAAACAGGTAGACTAAGTTAACGTCTACATTAAAAGGCTGAATTGAAATCACACAAACTAAGGGAAATAGTCTCATCATTCACAACATTGCTTTCTTCCTTGGCTTATGGTTCTTCATTGCTATCATCCCCTATCTCCAGGTGGAAAGCTTGGCGGCTGAGAGTTTGGAGGACAAAAGTTTCGGGTAGGCCAGAGTTGATCATGTAGGTGGGTGGGAAACTGAGTGATAATTTAGTAGGGGGTTTCTCTGTGTGTTTGGCTGTTCTTTTTCAGGGTCAGAGATCTTATGGGAGTCAATTAAATCTTGGATCTCATAGCGAAGACGGACACAGCTATCGGTGTCATGACCAGGTTGTTGGTGGAAGTTGCAAAAGCGGTTCATATTGAGGTTCGGTGGGGGAGGATTTGGGAGTGGTCTAGGCTCCAAAGGTTTTAGGAGTCCTTGCCTTGTCAACCTCTCAAGAACTTTGGACAAGGGTCTTCCTAGGTTGGAGAAACGCCGGTTTCCGACAGTAGCAACCTCGGCAGTAGTGGGCTTGGTCTCAGAATGCCCCCCAAAAGTCTTCCTATTTTGGCCATAGAACTTCCGATTCTCGACTTCTTCCTCCTCGATATCCATAACAGTCTCTCTCAGCTGTCGAAAGTCCGTGATCATGGAGGCCATCCTCCTCAACTTACCATAAATAGAGGGCTTGGTACCCTTGATGATCATCTTTATCTGGTCCTTCTCCGAGGGCCGAGTCTGCATCTTCAATAACTGTCCTCTCCATCGGTCCACATACTCTTTAAAATTCTCCTTCGGTTTCTGCTTGATGTTCTCCAGATCACGGAGTGATAGATCAATCTCCAAATCAGTGACATACTGTTTCAGGAAGGCATCAGCTAACTCCCTCCAATCTTCCTTTACTTTCTTCTCAAGGCTATGATACCAAACCACAGGTGCCCCCTCGAGTGACATCCCGAACATCTTTTGTACTTGGCGCTGAGATAAGCCAACTGAACTCATAACTGATACATACTGTCGGAGATGCACCCTCGGATCCCCATTCCCATTGAACTTAGCCATATCAGGCATCTTGAACTGTGCTGGCAGCTGTTCTTCGAAAGTCATCGATTCATAATCCAGCAGATCTTCATCTTTACCCTTCATCTTGCGGGTAAATGTTTCTACATGATCCGGAGGAGCTTCTGCAATTCTGTCTGAGACCGGCCATTTTCCCAGCGGCATACTCAGCCATATCATCATCAAACATTGGAATATCATCATTAACCCTGTTTGGAGGCTCCTCATGCCTCACATTTTCAGAACCTCCCCCAGTACGGGGCACAACTATATTAGACACGGCAGCAGTCAGAGCTTGCAACTGTTCGGTAATCTTGGCGAAACTATTTTCCAGCTGATCCACGCGGGATACCTCATTTTCTGATCCACTCATATTTGTTATTGTCCTCTTGACAAGTCTTCCTTCTTCCCTAACCCAACGAGAATCTATGATGGCTTTTAAACACAAGGGTTAGCATGATGCATGTATGCATGATGTGCGTGAGATGAGTATCAATGCACGAAATAAATAAGCTCGTAAAAGAATTTACAATAATCGGCCCGTTATCATTTCAAAGTATTTAGTCACACTATTGCGTAGTGCAAACTTGTCCCAGTTGAAAAGGCCCAACAAGTTTATACTTTGCGATAACATGGTTAAATAACTTCAAATAATAAAAGGCCCTAAACATAAAATGGCTCATTAGCATTTTAGAAGCTTTTGGCCTAATTGTCAATAGGACATGAACTTGTCCCTGTTTAATGGCCCAACAAGTTCATATTTATAGACAAAAAGTCCAACTGAATCCAAATGATAATGGTCCAAAACACAAGCATAAATAAGTAATTTTTACTGATCACAAAACTAAGGTTCATGTGTAAGTTCTAGGAATGTAAACAAAGGCCCTTATTGACAAAGGATTACCCACAACTGGACTCCCCATTCAAGGGTTCAAACGACCAAGTGAGTGCACCTTATATATCAACAAGTTAAGGTATGTGACTAACTGTCAAATGGACTTCCCGTTGTAGATTCCCCAGAGGGAGGGCGGAGCAAAGCTCACCGTGGATACCCAAGCCCCTTAGGCTCTTATCGCTTGGTGACAAGAATAAACAACGAGTCCTCCAAATTAGTCTATCACATGAGACGATTATTTAGATGCCTTCGCAGCTTTTCCTTATAAAAAGGTAGTGAGTGAAGGAAGACACCAACCATCCCCTAGGAAAATGATTATCTTGGTGCCTTCACAGCTTTTCCTTGTAAAAAGGTAGTGAGTGAAGGAAGACACCAAACATCACCTAGCCCTAACAATGCCTTTGATTAAATTCCCTAAACTTACAGTAAACATGGTTAATTAAAACACAAATCCAACCATTACAAGACATGTTTCGAGGCCAATTCTCTATCCCCAGTGGAGTCGCCAGACTGTAGACACAGAAACTGGGCGACGCCGTCCTAGGCTCGCGGCCTAGCTGAGAAATATGAAATAACATGGAGTCGCCACCCGGTGTGAACCGAGACAAAGATTTAAGGCCGCACTCACCCCTCGCAAGGGAAGACCTCAAACCGTTGGGTTCGGAATGGTCCCTTACTTATGTCACTTGTAATGAATGGATTTGTATAATTTTAACCAAGTCTACTCAACATACATGCCTAAATCTAAGTTCACATGCTTTGAAAGTAAAAACAACATTACAACAATCTAATCATGCTTCAAATACAAATTGAGTGAAATGAAAAATGTGAGTCTTTTAAGTGGTACGGGGCGTTGTATCCCAAGTGCAAACCATACTACCGTCCATTCGGATTCGGCTATGGAATTTATGTCCGGGTTTCCATCCAATATACCACAAAAAGAATACATATTCCATTCACTCAAAATCACATCACGTACTAATTAATGACATTCATGCGACAGAAAAAAACAAATTACATGCAATCCTACCTTATTAATTTATGTAACCTAAATTAATTAACATGTTAAATTAACTATTCATGCTAGCATTATTAAACACATATTCTAAGTCAATATTTCATGCAAACTAATCCTAAATAACATGCTTAAATAGCCATTTAAATTAAACATACTTCCTACGTCATTACTCCATGTAAACTAATAACATGCTCAAACAACCATTCTAAATCATTATTTCATGTGAATTAATCCTAAATGACGCGCCAAGCTAATCATTCATGCTAAACAAATAAAAATACATTTCCTAAATCATTATCTCATGCAAATAAATTTAATACAACATACTAAACTAATTAAACACAATTAAACACATTTTAAACCATTATTTCATGTGAGCCAATTCCAACAACATGCCAAGTTAACTACTCATGTTAAAATGCCATAAAATACATTTTTAAATCATTATTTAATGTGAGACAATTCTGTGATATAAACCCTCAGGTCTAACCTTTTTTGTCGTTGCTCGGAGGCGCGTTACACGGCCGTCGGAAATGCTAAGTCACCACGATTCCACCGATTCACTGTTTTGACGTTTTGCTCACTGTTTTGCCATTTCGTTCGCTGTTTTGAGTTCGTTTCACTGCGATTTAATTCTCACACACTTGGCTCACTGGTTGGCAGTGTATTATGGGATGTTTTGGTGAATTTTGAGGGGTATTGGACTCCCGTTTGGTCGGTTTCTCGAAGACTTTCAAGTGCAGTTTTTTATTCACTGTTTTGGCAAATTGGGGACTGTTTGGGGTGTGTTGAGCTGCTGTTTGGGCGTGATTAAAGAGGGTGATTTGAGGGCTGCGTGCACTGGTTTGAGGGGCTAAAATGGGGTGGTTTAGACGCAAGTTTCAGGGGTTATGTGAGCAGTGGCTGGGATGTGTAAATGGGACTGTTTGGGCGTGAAATAAGGCTAGAATAGGGCTGTTTTGCTGCTGGATTGGCGTGAGGTGTAGGGCTATAATGGAGTCAGTATACGCGTAGAAATGAGGCTGAATGAGGAGGCTATTTGGCGTGGAAATGAGGGCTGCAGTGGGGGGGAAGAATGTGCGTGGTTTCAGGTCTTAAATGAGGAGGGGTGTGTTTGGGCATGATGTGCAGGGAAGTGTAGGGCTGTTTTTGATCTTTCAAAATGCTTGAGTCTTTGCTTGATGTGTGTTGATCTCCTTAGGTATGTGTTAGGGGTTTCAAGGTGGAAAATGATGGTTTATATAGGCAAATGGTGTAGTGGAGGTGTAAGTGTGAATGAGTGAGGTATGGGTGTGAATGAGTGAGGTATGGGTTTGAATGAGTGAGGTATGGGCTTGAATGAGTGAGTGTGGGTGGTGAATGAGTGAGGTATGGGTTTGAATGAGTGAAGTATGGGTGAGGTATGGGTTTGAATGAGTGAAGTATGGGTGAGGTATGGGTATTGAATGAGTGAAGTGTTATTTATTTAATATTTTGTTTTAAAGTGAGGTGGAATGGTTAAAGTAAGTTTGGTATATGGGTAAATCATGTTGGAATAGTGTAAGGAGGGGTAATTTTAGTGTTATGGTCGTGGGCCTAATGGAGGGTGGGCTTGGTGTTTGATTTATTTGGTTTTATGGGCTTTGGATGTGGGTTTGGGTACTTAGGTGGCTTTAGAATGGTTTGGGGTGATTTCGGGTTAAGAGATACGTTTAAAAAATGAACTTTCAACAAGCGAACTCCGAGCGAACTTAAACAACACATGTCAATTCTTGACTTTGCCTTTCCGACAACCGTTTTCCGCGACTCCTACGACTTAAAGGTGGTGCATCCATACAAGACTCCTCATCGGGTTTCACATGCAAAAATGCAATGTCTACAATATGTTTGTTTTGATTTTTGAAATCATTTTAGACAACACATTTTCATCTCATTTTTTCTCCC